>SJYC01020027.1:0-16123 GCA_006408675.1 Madoqua kirkii | reverse complement strand
TTTTTTTCATTGATTTTAATTGGTTTCCAACTGACCACATTTCCAGTTTTACATGACCACTCGGAATTTGGAACATTGTACCCCAAGGCAGAGGAGAAAAGTTTTGGCCTCAAGGTATTGATAACTAGACTTGTGCTCAGTCATTCATCCTGCTAATAAATTATGAAATGATACTGAATCAGAAGTGTTCAGTTTTCTAAGTGTAATCGGGTACATTTGCAATCTCTACGTTGCTCTGTGAAATCCTTTAATAGAACAGCTGTGATATAATTGTTAAGTTTGCTTTTGGAATCTGTATAGATAGCACTGTGATAAACATGTAATTGTTATTGCTCAATACTGTTGAAGGAAGGGGGAGAGGAGGGAGGGAGAGAGGAAGGGAGGGAAGACGAAAGGAAAGGCAGGGGTAATGTACTCATATATAGGTGAGTGCTGGGTTATGATATCCTGGAGTCCTTGCAAAATGGCTTTAAAAAATAATTAAGACTTTAATTTTTTTATTCCTTTCCAGGAAAACACGAAGTGAAGATATGCATATTTCCCGTAAGCAAGCTGGATTTTTTTTTTTTTTTTTTGTCTCCAAAAGCAAAGTTCAGGGTTAGATTTGTGGTTTTAGGGGTTATTGTTTTTGTTTTATTTTTTACTTTATATTCATCTATGGCTGCGCTGGGTCTTCGCTGCTGCCGGCTTTCTCTGGCTGTGGCAGGCACGGGCTGTTCTCCATGGAGGTGCGCGGGCCTCTCACTGCGGCGGCTTCTCCTGGAGCCTGGAGCCCGGGCTTCAGCAGTTGCGGTGCAGGGGCGTTGGCTGCTCTGCAGGATGTGGGCTCTTCCCAGACCAGGGATCGAACTTGTGTCTTTTGTGCTGGCAAGTGGATTCTTATCCACTGCACCGCCAGGGAAGTCCTGGATCATTGTTTTTGGATTAAAAGTAAACACTGATGGAAATATTTCGTGAGTGTGTTACACTCACATCATTTACTGTTTCCATTTTAAAGTAGATTATGCGGGTATCCTTAAAGATTTATCAATTTTAAAAATTTTTCTTGGGATACTTTTATAGATTCTTTAGTGTTTTTTAAAAAAAAAATGTTTTGTAGCTTGTCTATGAAGCCCAGGATCATGCGGGTTTCCTTTTACCGTTTCCATTTAAAAGTGGATTATGCGGGTGTCCTTAAAGATTTATCAATTTTTAAAAACTTTCTTGGGATACCTTTATAGATTCTTTAGCGTTTTTTTTTTTTAATGTTTTGTAGCTCATCTATGAAGCCTAATTAAGCTGTAGTTGCTGTGTCACACGGAAGTCTATCTCTGTCAGTAAAAACTAAATAAAAAGATTTTTGTTTTCAATGATTTTTATTTATTAAGATTGTAGAAATACAGTCAAACCTCATGGTACAGTGGTTTATTATTATGTGGATGTGGCTAAAGAAGAATTTTCTCTGATAAATTGATTTCGCAATTTAGAAAGTTTGTTTATTCTTGTCCCCAGCACGGGTGTCCTGGTAGGGCTCCATCATAAATATATGTGAGTGTGTATTTAGGTTTTTCAAAATGAAGAGTTTAATTGTAACCTTGCAGATTTCCTACTTACTACTATATCATTTTTTTTGTTACTTGAGTTAATCTTTAGCTTTCTGTACTATTTAGCAAACTAAATGTTCAGCTCTGTGGACTTCTCTGCCAAAGGCAGTGAGTGTTTTAGACTATTTTGGGTTCTGTACAGGCCGGTCTCTGGGTTTCCAGTGCAAGTTGTACACCTCTCCATCACCTCTCCTCCCAAACTGTGCTGGAAATGTGGCTACTGGTTTGTCTCTTGCCTTTACTGGAGGCAGTAACTGGTTACTCCATTTCTATGTTCCTTATACCTTGGACTATTCCTGGCAGAGAGGAGGCACTCAATAAATATTTATCATATGAAATATAATTTGTTCTTAATAACCTTGCTGCTCATTATTTTATAAAGTATGAAGAGTATTCCCCATTTCCCGAACCACTGAAAGCACTAAATTATAATTACAGATGGAAGACAAGATTTCATGGCTACCGGTGAACACATTATTTGATGGTCTTTGTACCAGTTACTCTCTGCAAACTGACACGCAGAATTTTTCACCAGTATGCATCTATGTACCGACAGGTCACTGTGGTGACATTAGGGAGGTGACAGGGCTAGAAGAACGACTCAACGCTGAAACACAGACATTGCTATCGTGGGTATTTATTGAGTAATTAGAGAAAGTCACAAACAGGTGAAATGCTAGCTTTTTTCAGACAGAGTTTACAACGATTTAATAATGTGTTTAGACGTGGCTTATTGTATACTTTGGGGTCATAAAACAGAATGATGAAATTGACATCTTCTGGGTACTTTTTGTTAGGTCTTATCTAATAGTGTAGTTGGATATGTTTTTTCCTTTATGCTCATATCACTGTGACTTTCCTTTTGAAGCTTAGCTTTAGACACTCAAGAATGAGAAATAAAGTAAGTGACTGCCTCAAAAAGCACAGTTTACTGCGATGGATTTGTTGTGTCATATGAACATGTGCTCCCTGAATGTTGAACAATAATCTAGATAGTTTTTTCCTTATCATGAGAATAGAGAAACAAATTGGATTTTTAATTTTTCTATTAATAAAATGTCAATTATGCTTTACCAGTTCTAAGAATTTTTTTCTTCTTAGGGGTAACAAAAAATGTAACATATGCACTTTGACCCCAAAATTCCAACTCTGGGGATTTCTTCTGAAGATATAAAGGTATCTATGATTAAGGAAGTCTCCTGGAACATTGCTTGTAGTAGAAACAAACTGCAAATATCCTGACTATCCACTTATAGGGCGATACTTGAATAAAATATGATGCTTCTGTGCTACAGATCCATTCATTTATAGACAGAATTTAAAATAAAAATAAAGTCATACTGTATACTCTATCCTTCTTTCTTTTTTATTTAAGGTATGCCTTTGGAATCCCCTCAGGTTAATACATATAGCTGTTTATTTTCTTTAGTATAGATGTGCCATATTTTATTCATTGGTGAGGGTGATATTTGTGGAGAGAAGAAGATGGAGATTATTATTTTTTCCTTATACATACATTTGACATTATAATGAATGTATATTACCTTTACTATTAAAATACCTAATAAATTAAAAACATAATAGCAAAGGTTCATTCAAAGGGGCTGGCTTAAAGACAAGATGTTTAGGACTATCTCTTGAATATGATAAGTATTCCAGATAATTAAACAGTTTGAGGACGTATGTCAGATATGAACACAAAGTAATGAGTATGCTTTCTGTTTTTAGTTTTCACAAACTAAATTTAAAAATGATTCTAAAAGAACAGTTTCACAGGCTTTAGATAAATACAGTTGCATTGGAATGACCACATCTTTCCAGGATTAAGGAAAATAATAATTTGGATATTTAAGTTCTGACATTTTTCAAAAAGTCAGTCTCAGAACTTCATGGCCACATTTGCCACATATTTGTACATGAGGACAATGTACAGTGTGGTCTTTGTCTACGAGGACGGAGGGTCAGAGAAAGGAGAGCAAACCCAAGCATGGAATATTGACCAATAACACCCGCCACTGAACAGCTAAACTTCAGTCTAACTCCTGTTCTCTCTTCCGTTCTTTACCATTCTTTATTCTTTTTGTTAATACATCTTTTCACTGTCTTTGTTCTTACTACTTTGGCTGGTTAGTCTTGTGATTTTCCACTATTCAGACGTCATTTTGAAAATCATATTTACATATTTTCCCTTGTCAGGCTGCCCTGGCGAGACAAGCATGTTAAGTGTTACAAGGAGATGCTGTTACTAGTACAAAGGATAAAAGGACTTGGTTGGGAACAGTAGCCCCAGACATGAGAAAAAAATGTTACATGGTTCCAGAGGCGTTGTAACAAGAGTGGAGGGTACATAAATGATCCCAGGTCACCAGATTAGCGCAGATAAGAGAAGGAAGCACGTGGACCCGAGTTCCCTCTATGGATATTAACTGGAAAGTACAGAGGCCTCGGCAGCGTGGTGTGCTAGGAGTAGAACAGGGCGCGAACGTATCCTGTGACCTGCTTATCTACAGAACACTGGGACCGGGTCCAGCTACTTTGATCCTCTAGAGAAGCAAGACGGCTTCCTCGTGTAAAGCTAATTTGGTAGAGTTCACAGGGAGTCCAGAGCTGGGTCCTGAAGCCAGCTGCCCAAGTGACCTCACTGCAGGACTCACCAGGGCCCGAGTGCCTGCTGTTCTCCTAATCACACGTCCTTGATATGGCTTATAGGGAGCTGTTTCTTCCTGAGATGCAATTTTCTCACTCCCAGAATAATTCGAAGACTAATAATACAAGTAACACAGTTAATACGCCGTGTCCTGATAACTGAGGGTGTTCTGCTTTCTCTAGTTTCAGGATATGAGCGAGAGTCCTGATTCAAAAAGTACTCATCTGTCCCTCCCAGCAGATGGTACTGTGGTTGGAAATCTTTACAGCGTTCCAGCGGAACCATTGTGCCTTTGATGCATCATTATGCAAAGGCCCAGGAGCTATGGAACATATTATCTTAAAGGTCTGCCTAACACAGCCTTGGCACTTGCAAAAATGGTCTTCACACTGAGAGTCCCAGAATGTGCCTTACAAAGTAATAATTAGATTTCCAACAGCCGTTATGACCTCAGCGAGAGATTCATGCCGCCAGGAGCAACTCCATGTTA
This sequence comes from Madoqua kirkii, assembly GCA_006408675.1. Lineage (NCBI taxonomy): Eukaryota > Metazoa > Chordata > Mammalia > Artiodactyla > Bovidae > Madoqua > Madoqua kirkii. Next base: position 11,403 of record SJYC01020027.1, on the reverse strand, counting down.
CTGTCAGTTAATTAGCGTTGGTATTCATTAAAAGTGAGAGTGAGAGCCCGGAAACGATCCATTACTCACTGTGAATGGAGTCATGGGACAGCATAAAAGCTCTCCAAGTAACCACTGAAAGCAAGAACCAGGAATCAGAACAGAGATCAAGGAACTGTTTACTTACTTGGTTGTAGTTCTTTACAACATGAATGCACACTCACACAAACACACACTCACACAAACATACACACAATTTTACACTGAGCCCTCAATTGCACATTCACCTGTGCATTTCCATTAGCTCCCATTATTCTAGCTCTGGCTTGAACTGTGTTCCTTCCCCATCTCCCTAAAAAATGACATGTTGAGGAATTAACTCCCAATATGTGTGAATGGGAACTTCTTTGGAAATAGGGGCTTTGCAGATGTAATGAGTTAAGATGAGGTCATGTTCAAGTTAGTGGGCTCCAATCCAATATGACTAGTGTCCTAATAAGCAGAGAAAACAGAGATCCAAGGAGGAAAATGTCATGAAGACACAGACACATGCAGACTCAGAGTAGGACTGTGCAAGCCAAGGACTGCCTGGGGCCACAAGAGGCGAGGAAGGCTCCTGCCCTAGAGAGTTGGAGGGATCACAGCCCTGCCAAGGCCTCAGTTTCAGACTTCTAGCATCCAGTTTGTGGAGTTTTGTTACGGCAACCCTAGGAAACTTGTATAGTTCATTACTATGGAGTGGATACCCTCACACACATACCCTCCATGCACGCCTCCTTTGACACACTTTCATACTCGTCTTATGTCTCACTTAAAACAATTCAAACTTACAACAAACTCACCCTCTCTACTCCAATCAATTCATGTCAGGCTGTCTTGTTTGGAGTATGATGAAAGATGAGTCAGATTTGCAAGGTGGGCAACTGCTACTTTGTGCTATAAGGAACGTATGCTGCTTTCTTTATCTTTCTTCAACCAGAAAACAGTTGTGATGTAATTACAATAAAAATGTTTCTTTAGGATATATTTGCTCCATTACTAATCTAGCTTTGGAATCCCAATAAACTGGCCTATAAAGGAAGTACTCATCTGAAGGGTTTTTCATGAGGTAATTTTTAACCAATTTGAAATTCTGGCAGAAATAAACTTGTGAATGTTCATGGCAAATTTAAATGATTTTCCTGTTAATTCATTTTTTTTCTACTAAGCTTAAATAAAAACTTTTCCAAATGAACATTCATTTTGCTTCTTTAAAATAACATGTACAAATTGCTTTCATTCCTACTCACCACTTACAATAGTCACAGTAGCTTATATTTGTGTGTTAGCTTCTATAGCGAGTATAAACAATTTAAGGTGGTCCTTGACATCAGTGTGCTTCAATTACAACCAGTGTTCCTCAATTTATATCTCCTGCCCACCATACTTTTTCTTTGAGCTCCCTACACCTGACTCCAGCTGTCTACGTCCACATCTCCACTTAGATATATTAAAGGCGTTCAGATTCAATATATAGAAAATGAAGGCTTTGATTTTCTTTTTGTCATTCTATTTCATGTTCTTGTTCTCCATAAATGGTGCCACCCTCCACTGAAGTATGCATACAAGTCAAAAACTTGAGCTTCCAGCCTAAGGCCCCCATCTTTCCCCACCCTCCATCACTCTACCTTTATGGAACTGAACACCACTCATTCTTTTGCCTCCTAATTGGCTCTGGTGGTGGTTGTTTACTTGATAGGTCATGTCTGAGTCTTTGGCGACCTCATGGACTGTGGCCTGCCAGGCTCCTCTGTCCATGGGATTTCCCAGATAAGAATATTGAAGTGGATTGTCATGTCCTTCTCCAGGGGATTTTCCCGACCCAGGGATCAAACCCACATCTCCTGCATTGCAGACACATTCTTTACCGCTGAGCCACCAGGGGAGTCCCAGTTGTCTCTGGAGTCTGTCCCAGTTTCTCATTCTCCTCCAGCACTGGTTTCACCGAGCTCCCGTGGCTTGCCTCTAGATTACTGCAGCAGCGCCCTAACCTGCCCATGCCCCAGCCTCTTCTTTACACTGCAGGCAGAGGGATATTTTTAGGAAGCAATCTTAAGATGGCATCTGCCTGCTTAAACACACAACGGTTTTCAAAGCCTTGCTAGTAAAGTTGGGAATCCTTATCTTGTCTAGAAGCTCTACCTGCCTCTCCCAGTTACAGTTGACACTGCTCTCCTCTGTCCACACACTCTGAACAGCGTCCCTCCTTACGCTGTAATAAAGGTGGGGTGCTCTTCCCAACTCCAGGTTTCTACACCTATTTTTCTTTCTGCTTAGAAGACTTTTCTCACCTCTTACTCTGCATGAATTCTTTCCGTTAATTGCCACTCATCATTCAGGATTCTGCTCAAGCAACACTTTTTTAGGGAAGTCTTTCCTAAGGTCACAGATCACCCCATGAGAGTATGTTTATTGATTCTCTCATTCACTCACCAGTTATCTAGCATCAGGGCCTGCCAGGAAATCTTCTAGGTACATAGACTACATCACTGAGTATGAAGACAAGGCCTCTGCTCACAAGAGCTTATGATATTGTTGGAGGAAGAAACAATACACAGACAAATGAACAAGGAACCACCAGCTCAATGATAGAATCAGTGAAGCATTAGACCGCTCTGGGAAGAAGACATCTAAACAGATCTGAGGGTCAAGAAGGAGCCAATGGCATGAAATTCTAAGGGAAGGACATTTCCAGAGGAAGTTCAAGTGGAAAGGAAGGCTCTGGAGAAGAGAGAGATGGTAGAGTGCACAAGTGAAAGGGATTAGGTCTATAGAAGAGATCACCAGTGGCAGGATTTTGCAGGTTAGCATAAGGTATTTGAATTTTATTTGAAGTATAATGAGAAGGTACTAAAGTGCTTTAAGCAAGTAAATTATTTTCTCTCATTTACATATTCAAAAGACCGCTCTGGTACTATGCTTGTGTGCTAAGTCACTTCAGTTGTGTCCGACTCTTTGTGACCCTATGGACTGTAGCCCACAAGACTCCAGTGTGCATGGGATTCTCCAGGCAAGAAGACTGGAGTGGGTTGCCATGCCCTCCTCCAAGGGATCTTCCTGACCCAGGGATCGAATTGCATGTATTAAATCTCTTGCATTGGCAGGCAGGTTCTTAACCACCAGTGCCACCTGGGAAGCCCCTGACTACTGTATGCGAAGGATTTTAGATGTACAGGTGTTTAATACAGCTGTCAGATGGGGGCTACTGCAGTAGGCCAGGTGACTTGGACTGGGAGGGCTGCCATGGTGTTGGAGGAAGAGCGAGGATGTCAGTTGGAAATCGAAAGAAGAGAAATTGCTGGCAGGTTGGATATTGTGATAAAGGGAAAAGAAGACTCAGGGGTGATGATGTCTTGATTGTGCAGCTAGGTGATTGGTGGTAGCAATTTTTGAGAAAGAGGATACAAAGCCACAGCAGGTTTGGAGATGCGGAAAACACGAGCCCTGTTTCAGGCATGTCAAATTTGAGATGTAAGATGGCCAAGTAGATTCATCAGGTAGGCTATGACTTCTAAGAATCTGGAATCCCAGTGACAGGTGAGGCCTAGAGTCACAGATTGGAAAACCATCAGCATATGGATATTATTAAAGCCAAAATCCTAGGAAGAACAGTGAAGAGGAACCGAGACTGAGCCTTGGGACATGCCCTCCTGGTGGAGCTGAGGGCACGGGGCTAGCAGAGAATGGTAGAAGGAACGGCCAGTAAGGGAGGACACGCGAAGGATGTGCTGCCACCGCCCGCTGTGCTCAGCCGCGTCTGACTCTTCAGGAGCCATGGTCCAGGCTTCTGTGTCCATGGAGTTTCCCAGGCAAAAATACTGGAGTGGGTTGCTATTTCCTCCTCCAGGGCGTCTTCCCAACCCAGGGATTGAACCTACTCTCCCGAATCTTCTGTGTTGACAAGTGGATTCTTTACCACTGCGCCATCTGCTTGCTGAGAGTAAAAGTGATCCCATAACAACTCTGTTTAGGGTGTTCTGTTACTGTTGCAAAAAAAAATTAGTAAAAAAGAAAAAAAATTCAGCAAAAAAAAATCTAAACAACCCTTTCTTCCTTTATTTGACAAAAACATGAATCCTGCTTCCATGATCAAAATTAAGTTTATTTCTCCTACCAGTAAGAGAAAATCACTCCCTTGGAGTAACAAATCTCATTCTCATTAGGAAATGTGCATAGTCACAGATTTTCCCTGGCTCCCAATCTACTGCTACTGCTGCTGCTGCTAAGTCGCTTCAGTCGTGTGCGACCCCATAGACGGCAGCCCACCTGGCTCCGCCGTCCCTGGGATACTCCAGGCAAGAACACTGGAGTGGGCTGCCATTTCCTTCTCCAGTGCATGAAAGTGAAACGTGAAAGTCAAGTCACTCAGTTGTGTCTGACTCTTAGCGACCCCATGGACGACAGCCTACCAGTCTCCTCCATCCATGGGATTTTCCAGGCTAGAGTACTGGAGTGGGGTGCCATTAGCTTCCAATCTAAGTTCTGGCTAATTCCTTCCTCTTTTTCTTTTTCAAATACCAGTCATGTAAAAGGTGACTTTGAAACATCTAAAAATAACAAATATATGTCTGAGGATCACGGTCAAATATATCCCCAACAACATGCAGACGCGTCATGTTTTCAAAGTAGAAGAAGGCAGGATACCCAGTATGTTGTGGATAATTTATACCTTTTCAGTGAATAGGTGCTCTGCTATGCTTAGTCACTGCGTCATGTCCGACTCTTAGTGACCCTGTGCACTGTGGACTGCCAGGTTCCTCTGTCCATGGGGATTCTCCAGGCAAGAATACTGGAGTGTGTTGCCATGCTCTACTCCAAGGGATCTTCCAGACCCAGGGATGGAGCCCACCCAGGTCTCGGGCATTGCAGGTGGATTTGTTTTTACCATTTCAGCCACCAGGGAAGCCCTTGCACTGAATATGCATGTGTCTATAGTTTAAAAAGCCAAGAATCTTCAAAAGAAGTTTGGGAGAACAGGGAGCAAGGGGAAGTAGTTAACAGATGAATAATTTGTGTTATCAAGGCCTTTGCAACCCTGTTGTGTGTGTGTCAGGCTCCAACACGCTCACCGAGGGCAGCAGAGGTTTTGCATCAAAACATTCATCAAAGTTGCATTCCATTTCCACAGCCCGATATCAAGACTGCCCAGAATCACATCGTTATGCCATTAGACACCTAATACAAAGCCATCAAGGCTTTCAGCTTTCCCTGGGGACCCCTTGGGGGGCGTTTTCTGCCGAGAGAGCCGCAACTCAGACCTGATGCCTGTCAGGAATGAACCGTGGGGCAAGCTTCAGGGAGGGCTTCCGTTGTGAAAACATAATAGCTGTAATTTTCTCTCCCTCTATTTACAGGAAACAAACTCTTCCTTCCTGTTCTCTGCCTGTAGCAGAAAATAGACAAGCCCAGCAGATGTCCAGGGATGGCGGAGGAGTACTGCAGCTTCCTTGGAGAGAACAGGCGCTCCAGGGAGCCTTGGGGTGGGGGCAGGAAGGTGGCTGCAGTGTTGCATTCTAATTCCTCGTGGGAGCAGCACCCTTTCTCTCCCACCATCTCCCTTTGTCTCTTTCCAGCCCTTTCCGACTCCTGTGAGGCGGGTGCACTAAATATGGCCAGGGAAATCTCCAGCAGTCACAGTATTTTTATTTATTTTATTTTGGTTTTTTTTTTTCGGCCACAGTATTTTTAAACCCTTTGTGGCCGCCTGTTCGCAGTCTCCTGTGACTTCGACGAACCAGCTCCAGAGAGTTTCTCATGGGAATCCAGGACGCTTTGCCACAATTGCTGGCTTCACTTGCCTGTGTTTGGGGCCCTTCTTAATGCAGCCCTTGGGGTTTTGCTTCGTGTCTTCAAGACTTGGGAAGCAGCAGACCCTGTAGAGGCACCGGGAATGTGGTAGGGAGGCTATCTTCACAGTGGTTGCAAGGACGACTACCCTAGGCCTGTGAAGACTTGCTGGTGTTGAGGAAGGAGCAGTTCAGGTTGAGGGCTAACCTTCAGGCATCTTCATGCAGACCTGGGCACTAGCAAGAGAGATTCAGCTCTCACTACTTTCTAAGGGCCGTTTCATGTGGAAGTTCTTGTTATTGTTGTGGTGGTTTGTTTCTTGTGTATTATCCAGCTTTAGTCAAGATATTGTGTAGGGGACGTCCCTGGTGGTCCAGTGGCTAAGACTCTACGCTCACAGTGCAGGACACCTAGGTTCCATCCCTGGTCACGGAGCTAGATCCCACATGTCCTAAGAGTTTGCATGGGTCAACTAGAAAAAAAAAATTGTGCATACCACAACTAAGGCTCAGTGCAGCCAAATAAATAAATATGAAAAAAAAAAAAGAACCCATTCTGTAAATATATGGCCTATCCGGTCCCTTCACCTTTGCTCTTCCCAGTAATTGAGAAGAACAGTTATTTAAGATAAAGTTATTTATCTTTCTGATGCTCTTGCTGAGGTTCTTTTCTGCACTGAAAAGATGTTTCAAAATGTCCTGGAATAGAAAACATTTCATTTTATTAATGTTTGAGAAAGATCTTTATTTTCCAGCCATTTCTTTACAAGGATTATGATATATTTGAGGTTAAAAATGGAACGAGGGGAGCCACTCTTTTTAACTGCCTTTAAAACAATAATAGAAAAATGAAATGATCACTGAGTGTTGTTTCCTGCAGGACTACTATGTGTAGTTAGTTGTCTCAGTTATGCATTATGTAACTCTAGCTGTCACTATTCATACTGCAGATTTAATTTAATATGATGATTTCCTGGCAGGTGTCAGCGAAGTGTGTTGAAGGAGGAGTGTTTTCTGTTTGTTTGTTTTGTACAAAAGAACTATAAAGGACTAGCAGTATCCACTTTGTTTTCACATTGCACTTTACCTATTATAATCACTACTATTTTCCAAGGGCTATCAGACACTAGTATAAGTATTACGCTAGTAATCCACTCTTAAAAAAAAAAAAAAGCCCTGAATTGCAGTGTTTATTAATTTAGTTAATTACCCTGGTGTAAATATTCCCTTCACAGCCTAGTTCAAGCTACCAAATCTCTTGAAGTTGAACATGGACTTGAGAAGACATGTTCACAACTGGCTTTCCTGAGCTAGTACATACAAGTCAGAGCCAGGATGCTGCTGGTAACAAACATTAGCTAGTACTAACTGCTATAAGTATTCACAGTATTATTCATAGTTCCTCTATTGAGTGACACTGTTATTACATACTTGCATACAAATAAGGAAACTGAGGCATGGGGAAGTTATGTTCCTTTGCCAAAAGTGATAGAACCAGTAAGCAGTGGAGCTGGGCTTTGAGCCCAGGCAACCTAACACCAGAGTCCACACACTTAACTCCTGTACTATTCTGGGAGTTCAGTAAATGATTTCTGAATGATGAAATATTGATTCGAGGAAGTTTATACTCCTTTAGGTGTTGTATCAGTCAGAATTCTACTGGAAAAAGAACTAGTACTATATACGTATGTGCATATGTTAAGCGATTTATTACAGTGAATTGGCTTACCTGATTGCAAGGACTGGCTAGGCAAATCTGCAGGACTGGTCATTCAAGAGGACTGACTGGAAACTCTGGAGCAGGAGCTGACACTATGGTCTACAGATGGAAAGTCTTCCTCGGGGAAACATCGGTTCATCTCTTAAGGTCTTGCAACTGGTTGAATCACGACCACTTAGATTATCTAGGATAATCTTCCCTACATAAAGCAAACTGATTCTGATCAACCTTAATCATACCAACAATCATCCTCACAGCATCATCTATGTGTTGGATTGAGTAACCAGGAATCATAGCTTAGCTAAATTGACACAGAAGGTATTATGAGTTGAACTGCATTCCTGCAAAAGTAGTGTTGAAGGCTAACCTGTGGTATCTGTGACTGTGACCTTATTTGGAAACATGTCTTTCCAAGTGATCACGTTAAGATGAGGTCATACTGGAGTAGGGTGGCCTTAAGTGAACATGACTGGGTGTCCTGGTAAGAAGAGGAAGGCAAGCTGGACACAGACAGGCAGGAGGAATGCCCCGTGATGTGGAGAAAGAGCAGTGATGTATCTACAAGCCAAGGAACATCAGGATCACTGGAAACCACCAGAAGTTAAGGAAAAAGCAAGGAAGAATCCTTCATGGGAGCCTTCAGCAAGAGCATGGCCCTGCCAACACCTTTGTCTTAGACTTCTAATCTCCAGAACTGTGAGACAATGAATTTCTGCTGTTTCCAGCCAGTTTGCGATTTTTTTTTTTTTATGGCAGCCCCAGGAAACTAAACAGATAATCTTAAACATAACACTAAAAGATGTGAGCTCAGTCACTTCAGTAGTATCTGACTCTTTGCCACCTTTCTACTGTAGGCGGCAAGTCTCCTCTGTCCATGGGATTCTCCAGGCATGAATACTGGAGTGGGTTGGCATGCCCTCCTCCAGGGGATTTTCTCAACCCAGGAATCAAACCAGCATCTCCTGTGGCTCCTGCATTGCAGGTGGATTCTTTACTGCTGAGCCACCGGGGAAACCCACACTAAAGGATAATAAATTCAAATAATGTTTACCTTACCAACGTTTGAAACTTCCCTTCCATTTAAAAACAGTAGTACATTTGCCACTATTTTCTTGCGGGCTCCTCAGCAGGCATCTTTGTGGATCCTTTCAATTTTGACCTGTGTCTATAAACTGATTTGAGTAGCTTCTATTTAATTACATATAGGCAGGAATTTATACACATTCCTATTAAAACAATCAGTTAAAATATTTTGCTTAAAAATATTTTGCTTAAGCCAATGTGATTGATATTGTAAAAGCATCTTTAGTAGTGCATTGAAGTAAATATTTATGGATGAATGGGGAATAAATTCATTTATTGCTTTCAGGGCCAGTTATCCATTCTTTGGATTCATGTTATTGTTAACAATTCTTTTTAAGGCTAAGCAGGATTTTGAGGAATAATTACAATCAGTGTCAGATGTGATGGGAAAAAAATAATTTGATTACTTTTTGCCTTGTAGCCTATAAACTGTCTTCCTCAACAGAAGAACTGAGAATATTTTCAGCAATCAGAATCACATTAGAATAAATTTTAGAAAAGTCTCACAAAGTAACAGCTTGGAATGTCAACAGTCTTTTGATAGGTAAATTTGGCATAGCAGTTTGTGGGTTTTTCCCTCAATTCATCCTGCAATTTTATAATCACACCTGTAATGTCATTGCAGCAGGCTAAATGAATTACTAGACTATTTGATGTTATCCAGTCAAAGACATTTTACCTGCAGAGCTCTGTATGATTGTGGAAAACTAAAATAGACTAATTCCAAAGCTCTAGACTCATTCGTCGGAGAAGGCAATGGCACCCCACTCCCGTACTCTTGCCTGGAAAAATCCCATGTACGGAGGAGCCTGGAAGGCTGCAGTCCATGGGGTCACTGAGGGTCAGACACGACTGAGCGACTTCACTTCCACTTTCCATTTTCATGCATTGGAGAAGGAAATGGCAACCCACTCCAGTGTTCTTGCCTGGAGAATCCCAGGGACGGGGGAGCCTGGTGGGCTGCCGTCTGTGGGGTCGCACAGAGTCGGACACGACTGAAGTGACTTAGCAGCAGCAGCAGACTCATTCGTACACAGATGTTAATTGTAACGCTGGAATTCTTTCCGTGTGTATAGCAATTGGATTTCCATTCTATGTATTTGATGCCTTGCACTATATGTAATGAACTTTATTATTTACTGCCCATCATCTCCATTGATTACATATGACAAAATAAATACAGTGAGGTGAACTAACCTTCCCAGATCACACAGCTAGTAAGTGGTAGATCCCAGGTGGTGCTGGTGGTAAAGAACCTGCCTGCCAGTGCAGGAGCTGTAAGAGGCACAGGCTCAATCCTTGAGTTGGGAAGATCCCCTGAAGGAGGGCAGGCAGGCAGGCTAGGATTTGATCCTAGGCAGTTTGACTGCAGAGCCTGTTCTTTTAACCGTCTTGGTATGTGAATAGCATGTAAATGGCATTCAGCAGAATTGAAAACACTTCATGTGTTCATTTAAAAATAGTTTTCAGCCATTAGCATTAAACCAGTAACAGTTATAGAGATATTAATCGGTAAGCATACGGTTGAAGAAAGTGAAAACAACTTCACGTATTCTGCAGTGCTTCGTCTAAACTGAGCGTCCTCTCGCCCTGTAGGCTTAGTCTGCGTGGATGGCGACCCGGGCCCCCTTTCTCCAGCTAAACCTCCTTGGACTCATGACTCATTCACTGTGTCTGGAAGGCAGTCTGCAGAACTGCTGAAGAAACAGCTCTTCTATATACTGAGATACAGAGAGGTCACAGACATGATCTGATAACCATTTCTGCCCATATGTTTCTTTGGTTCAGGAGACCAGGTTATCAAGCATGTTGTTTCAGAAAAGGAGAGATAAAAGAAAACAATGGCAAGCTGTTAAGTGGCCATTTTTTAGGATATTAGACACTTAGCTGACTGTCCATATTTGATTCCTTATTATCTTATTTGCTTCAGAAACATACCACAGCCCAGGGATGATGCTAGAAACACTTGGACGTATTTCAAATTGAATTATTGTCATTCCTTTTATTTGAAAACACCATGAGAAAACTGAGCTCCAAAGTGCTCCTCCTGGGTATGCCTTGACAAAGGGCATTCTTGTTTCCCTGCAGCCAAGAGGCCTGTGAGAAAGGGCAAGAAGCGTCTGCTCTATTTTCAGGAGGACTCCACTGCAAGAGTGGGTTTTCTCATGGCTGTCAGTTGACAAGGGAATTCCATGGGTCAAGCCTATAGTTAAATCAGTTGTGTGCCTATATGGGAAAAACTCCAGCTTATCAAACTTTCTAGTGTAAATGCAGGAGTCTGGACTCTTTCACATACTTCAGGTATTTAAATTATTTGAAAATGTATTTTTAAGATTACATCCATTAAATCTTTTTGAGCCCGCTAAGAATAAATCAACTGCCTGCTTTTCCGAGATACTAAGAATTAGTTCCCACCCAGACTGCATCTCTACCTGTTGTGCTCCATGCCTTTTAGATCCACGATGCTTCTTCCAAATGTGACTTTTAGCTCCCATACTTAGAATGAAGGCACTCTCTAGACTGCTTCTGGGCCAAGTGATCCTGTGGTGTTGAAATGTCCTGTTTTGTAACCAAAGTTCCATTTGGTCTTAAAATGAGCAACTTGCAATTTAAATGTCATTTAAAAGAAGACAATTGCTTGACTAAATTAGCTGGCTTAAAAAAATAATCTTATTTATTCCTGTATTTATTTATTTATTTTTTTTCTGTGCTGGTTCTTGTTACTTCGAGGGCTTTTCTCTAGTTGCAGAGGGCAGGGGCCATGCTATGGGTGTGGGTGGAGGTGTCTTATTGCGG
>SJYC01020026.1:0-83934 GCA_006408675.1 Madoqua kirkii | reverse complement strand
TGGTCTTAAAATGAGCAACTTGCAATTTAAATGTCATTTAAAAGAAGACAATTGCTTGACTAAATTAGCTGGCTTAAAAAAATAATCTTATTTATTCCTGTATTTATTTATTTATTTTTTTTCTGTGCTGGTTCTTGTTACTTCGAGGGCTTTTCTCTAGTTGCAGAGGGCAGGGGCCATGCTATGGGTGTGGGGTGGAGGTGTCTTATTGCGGTGGCATCACTGGCTCGATGGACGTGAGTCTGAGTGAACTCCGGGAGATGGTGATGGACAGGGAGGCCTGGTGTGCTGCGATTCATGGGGTTGGGGTTGCGAAGGGTCGAACACGACTGAGCGACTGAACTGAATTGAACTGAACTGAAGGCATGCAGTCTCAGTAGTCATAGCTCCCGGGTTCTAGAGCACAGGCTCAATAGTTGGGGCACACAGGCTTAGTTGCTCTGCGGCTTGTGGGATTAGCCCCCATTAGGGATCAAACCCACATCTCCTGCATTGGCATGTGGATTCCTATGTACTGAGCCATCAGGGAAGCCTTATTGATTTATTTAAATCAACTACTCTTTTGAATAACCTAGTGTAGATTTAATCCAGTCACCCACTCCCCTTAAAAACTGACCACTGAATAATCACATGTCTTGGTTTGATAAACTCTTAACTTGTTTTTCTCTACAGAAGCCCATTGTTCTAACTAAATCCACTAATAGATGGGCATCAAATGTGACAGTGACCATCTGTGCTTTACCTAACTCTAAACTGCTGTCTGTCTCCTCTTTCCTCTGTGCAGGGAGTGAACTGGGCAACCAAAGGCTCCAACTCTCTAGCACTGAGGAATGCGGACCTTCGCTAAGAATTTTTATTTTAGGATGTGTGTAGGTCAGGACTGTGAGTGCGTGCTCAGTTACTTCAGTCGTGTCCAGCTCTTTGTGACCCTATGGACTGTAGCCCGCCAGGCTTCTCTCGCCCATGGGTGCCAGGCTCCTCTCACCCATGGGCGCCAGGCTCCTCTCGCCAATGGGATTCTCCACCCAAGAATACTGGAGTGGGTTGACATGCTTGCCTCCAGGAGATCTTCCCTACCCGAGATTCCAACCCTCGTTTCTTGTGTCTCCTGCATTGCAGGCGGATTCTTTACCCACTGAGCCACCTGGGATGCCAGGTTAGGATTAAGTTCTGCTAATACCAGAGAGCCATTTCGAGTGAACTGAACAGTTTAAGGGTTCATTATTTTACATTTAAGAAGTCCAGCAATATTTGGTGCAACACTGGTGTGGTTTACCTTATAAAATATATCAGGGGACCAGTCTCGTTTTTTTCTGCTGCTTTGCCACGCATTATCACTATCATGAAAGGGCTGATAAATCTGCAGCCATTCATGCCATGTTAGAGGAAACAAAAAGGAGAGAAAGGGTGCCCCTTCTTTCTTAAGAGCTTTCTGTAAGTAAGTATTGATACTATAGAGATTTCTCCCTCCATCTCATTACACTGCCAGGACTGGGAAACACAGTTTTTCAGCTGAACACATCAGGGTTCTGGTACAAATGAAAGAGGAAAAAATAGATACTGGAGGCAATTAACAGTTTCTGCCACAGTTAAGCTGTTATGAAGAAAATTTTCTCATTCATTCAAAATTCAGTAAGCCAATATTTATTGATTAAGACATTGACCTAGGCAGTGAAGATTCAGGACCAAGCTGACACAGTTCCTGCCTCTAGGACACCACAGTCTAATGGAGAAGATATTCCTGCTCATGTTCACAGGTGATTATGTCACAGAAGTAGGCTCACTTTCGATGAGAACAAGTAGGCTAAGCTCTGCACTCGGGCAAGGGAGAAAGCTCTAGGGAAGCCATGAAAGAAACTTTTGAACAGGAAGAAGTAATCTCCAGTGATAATAGGCTGGGCTGAGGTCACATAAGGTAAAGACAGAAGAAACTGGCAAGGGGACAGGTAAGGAGCATGCAAGAAAGAGCCTGGAGAGATGGGCCCGGCCCAGATCACAGAATCCTTGTAGGCTGAGGCGGTGGCTTGGTGGTGGTGGTTTAGTTGCTCAGTCATGCTCTGCTCTTGTGACCCCATGGACTGAAGCCTGCCAGGCTTCTCTGTCCATAGCATTTTCCAGGCAAGAATACTGAAGTGGGCTGCCATTAGGCTGAAGTAGTTGAGTCTAATTCTAAGGAAAATGGGGAATGATTTCAACAGTTTAGCAAAAGGGAGATGTTTAAGACATCTGATTTTGTTTCTAAATATTAAATTTGGCTACTTTGTAAAGAATGGATGGGAGAAGACAAATATGAAAAATGTGGAGAAGCTGATGGAGGTTAAGGTGGTCTGCACACTGGACAATGCGTGCGTGAACCAGGGTGATGGCTGTAGACGAGACGTGGAATCAGGTTTGCTGGTCAATTTGGCAGGTGTCCTTTTTGGTAACTGTAACTGGATAGATGGCAGGATAATTCACCTGTGTGCATATCCTTTGTAAGGATAAAACTGAGGCTTTTGAAGGCAGACACAACCCTTCGGTGCTCAGCTTGTTGTGTTCGACAGTGTCACCTTTGACAAGGAAAGATGGCCTTTTTCATCCAGGCAGATGCGACTGTACACGTATAGTGTTTCAAGAAGAAGGTAGCACTCAGCGGTGTCAAATGCTGTTGAAAAGCTGAATTAGATGAGACCGAAATGGCATCCACGGGTTTTTACACCAAAGAGGTGACCAATGACTTTCCCAGAGTGGATTCAGGAGATTGGCTTAGGACAAAAGGCAGATGGATGGAAGTGGAAAAGCGAATAAGCGAGGAAAGGAGCTACAATGAATGGAACACTCTAGAAAGTTTTCTCCGGAGACTGGAAAAATTGGCAGTAGCTGAAAGAGTATGTAGAGCAAATCTAGGGTGCTTCTTCTAAAAACTTAAGTTACCTGAACAGTTTTGGTATAATGGGACTTATCCCATGCCCCTTCCTTTGGGAAGCCTGACATGACCGTCTGGGCCCAGGTTACATCCATGTTCTGTGTGCTACCGAGTAACTTGAACACACATCCTCCTAGGATGTTCCACGCTGGCCTGAGGTTGTCCTGGTGTTTGCAGGCTTTTCACAGTCACCTGGGAGTAGTCCTACCCTGGGCGTGGACAACGGCTTAGGTCTCCACTTCTTGTCCTGAGCTTCCCACATTCGTAGGTCATTGGTGTACACATTTTGAGGAAAATCTCTATATTTAGTTCTAAAGATATGATGGTAATCAACCTTTTGTTTAGAAGTAGACTCCCCCCTCCCTCCTTCCCCTACAAACACACTCAGTCTGATATTGGACTTGTTGTGAAAAAGAAAAACATCCTCTTGGAAACTGTTCTTCAAAATAGAAAACATGGCTCTGGCTAGAAGGTGACATTGTTGGCACACACACTGCATGGCATTCCACTGGAGGTTTCCAGTGTGCACAGGATGTTGTTACGAGCAGCAAGCTCATCCCTGCAGAGACCTGAACAAGTGTGCGTGCCTTTAACTCCAAGGACATCCAGGGTTTTCATATGGGACTTCTTCGCTGGGTTTGTCTGCTATGAGAATGGATCCTGTCCTGGTTTTCCGTATGTTTGGTGCCTCCCCTTTCTCCTTCTCCCAGCAGGAGCAGAAGTAGCATCTTGGCAGGACCGGGCAAGGTTCACTCGGTGAGCTTCACTCTGCCAGGAGGAGAAGCATCCACACAATCCTTGGTTTGTTACTAATGACAACCCATAATAAGGATGCAGGTCAGGTCTGGCTTCTGGCCAGCTGTGTACACTTGTGTCAGAGTATACTGGGGTCCCAGGAGGGACTTCAGAAGGAAGGGCTGCCTGTCAGTTCAGAGGAAATGGTGTCAAACAAGTAAACAGCTCCTGGGCCCCCTCCCCCGCCCCCGGGTCAGCCCATTGTGTGGGTCACCAACCAACAGCTAATTCTCCTGTCCCCTTGCCATTGATTGGCAAGATGAATGCCAGAAGCAGGTGAGAGAAGATGTGGCCACAGAGTGGGGCTGCGTGTTGACACGAGGGGGTGAGAGAGCTCCAAGTACCTCTCCATCCTCAGGGCTTGAATTAAATGACTTCCTTCTCTGGGGCTACAGACAGGTCACGAGGGATAAAATTATCAACTCAGGAAAGAGAAGATGTTTATAGCTTCTGCTACTTTTACAAAAATAGATAAAAGGAAGGATTGTTTTTTTCCACCCTCTGCAGCCTGTAAACTTCCTTAGCACTCTGCCTAATTTGCTCCTTCTTCCAGAAATAGGGGAGTCCAGTGGGACGCTGTGTGTTGAGACTGTCGGGTCCACGGTGTGTGACGCTTTCAAGGCAGAACTCTCCAGCTTAGAGAGTTAGTTCACTGCAGCATCTCCATCTTTCCCTTTCCTTCTTTCTCTCCTTTTTCTTTTCTTTCTTTCAACTTTATGACTTATAATTTGCATACCATAATTCACCTGTTTTAAGTATATTTTACAGAATCATGCAACCATCCCTATGATCCAATTTTAGAGCATTTTTATCACCCCCTCCCCCAGCACTCTCGTTTATCAACCACTCCTCATTCCCAGCTTCAGGCAACAATTAATCTTTCTGTCCATAGAATTTCCTTTGTTGAACATTTCATGTAAATGGAATCATGTATATATTTTTTCTGGTGTTTGTGTCTGACATTTCACTTAAGCTACTCTTTTGAATTTTTATTATGTTACGGCTTATGCGAGTACTTGGTTTCTTAATTACTGAATAGTATTCCATTGTATAGACATGCCACATTTTGTTTATCCATTCATCACTTAGTTGATATTTGATTAATTTTACTTCTTTATTAATATGAATAGTGCTATTACGCACACTTGGGTACAAGTATTTATGTGGAAGTATGTTTTTATGTTTTCATTTTTCTTGAGTCAATATCTAGAAGTAGAATCACTGGGTCACACAGTAAATTTGTGTTCAACATTTTAGAAACTGCCACATTGTTTTCCAAAATACTTGCACAAATATCTATTTCTATCAGTACTGGTTGAGAGTTAGTTTCTCCTCATGCTGACCAATGATTGTATTATCTGTCTTTTGTATTTTAGCCATCCTGGCAGGTGTGATATGATCCTGCAGCTTTTCTTACAAAAGCTGGATTTAGGAGACTGAATTTTCCTGGTTGTCAGGGTATTATCTATGTTCTGCTAGCTTGACGGGAACCATTCTGAGATAAGGAGACCAAATAAAGTCAGGAGAAAATAGTGACTAAAATAACAGATTTCCCAGGTGGTGTCAGTGGTAAAGAACCCACCTGCCAAGGCAAGAGACCTAAGAGTTACAGGTTCAGTCTCTGGGTTGGGAAGATCTGCTGGAGAAGGGAATGACAACCCACTCCAATATTCTTGCCTGGAGAATCCCATGGACAGAGGAGCCTAGTGGGCTATGGCCCACAGGGTCCCAAAGAGTTGGACATGACTGAACCAACTGGACACACAGCACAGAGTTTTAAAAGACAAGTGTCCTAAAAAGAAGTATTCTTTTTATGGATCAATAGTAATGAAAAAAATCATCTTGTACTCTAATTCTCCTTAAAATAAGAAGAACTGGTTTGAAATACCTAACTTCTTGTTTGACAAATATGCCAAGATTTAAGCCATGTCTGAAATGTAAAACTTTAACTTTGTGGAATCTGATTCTACTTTGGGGTAGATGATGTCAGAAATGAGTTCAGTTATAGGACACTCAGCTGATGTTCAAATACTGCCTGATGGTAATGGTATGGGGGACTCCCGCCCCTCAACTCTCCCCCTACCCCGCAACTTCCCCCGCTACTTCACACACACTGTGGTTTCTGGACCCTTTTTAGGGCCACTTGGGTTTGTAGCATCTTCTGGTTATAATGCATTTTGAAGAAGGACATCTAAATTTTATATCAGATTTCACGTAAGGACATTAAGCTAAAAAGAGCATTGCGAGAACATCACGCTTTGGAAATGTTGCTGGATTAGTTCATACGGAGGTATGTGCATTTTTACTTTGTTTGTATTAGATAAAATATGATAGCTGGTTCTGCTTTGGGATTTAAGTAGATGTGTTTCCTTATATGCCATATTATAAATCCTTGTTACTTGCCCTTGGTTAGTTCATTTGGCTTCTGCATAGAGCTACTAAGCCCAATATTCCAATGTTAGCTGACCTCAGTACTTCCATGGCTACAGACTACACAAACGCATGTCCTTGGTCAGAAGTAGGTGTGGCAGGATACATGCCAGGGTCAGCTCTGGAAGGAGCTTGGGAAACAGATGTGACTGTTCTGAGGCTTTAAAATGTCCTTTATTTTACTCTAAGTAGGTCATTCATAAATGAATAGTGTAAAAACACTACTGGATACTTAATGGGCACTTAATAGATATTTTCAAGGCTGTGTCAATTAAGCAGGCAACTAATCATTTTGCCTATCTTTCCTAGGGTGTGTCAGAGGAGATAGAAAGAGACAAGATATGTAGACAAATTGCTAGAAATGCGCAATAAATTGCCCAAGACTCATACAAACAGTGTTAGATTTCTTGGGGAAGGAAACATTTTTCCCCCCTCTGAGAAACTGGGAAAAGGTTCACACTTAAAAGGAATACTTGGCCTAGACTTTGACGAATGGATGAAGTTTTTAAAAGTTTTTTTTTTTAAATGTTGACCATTTTTAGTCTTTATTGAATTTGTTATAATGTTGTAACTGTTTTGTGCTTTTGTTTTTTTGGCTCCAAGGCATGTGGGATCTTAGCTTCTTAACTCATGCCCCCTGCACTGGAAGGTGATGTCATAACCACTGGACCACCAGGGAAGTCCCAAATGGGCAAAGTTTCAGTAGAGAGATGAGAGGTGTCTTGGATAGGGCACACCGGACAGAGGCAGGAAAAAAAAAAAAAAGATTTTTTTAGGGAATTTTTGATGAATTATTTTGACCAAAGCAAAGAGTTTTAATAGAAAGAAGGCAACTAATGTTGGTAAATAAAGGTCTTGAACATCCCATCAAGGAGTTGAACATTTTACTATGGAGAATAGGCAGTCCTCTAATGTTACTGGGATGATGAGTATATGACAATATGGTAGCAGCGTATGGGCTGGAGAGCTGGAGAGGGAGAGACTGCCGACCCTGGTTACCATCTGAGAGGAGAAGAAACGCACGACCATGTCTCTGAAAACATCGAGCAAAAGCCCCCTGTGAGAGATGGTGCAAAGGCAGAAAGGAAAGGATTCCATAGCTGGTAGGATGTGCTAGCCATCGTTTCCCTGGTGGCTCAGACGATAAAGCGGCTGATTTTATGGATCAATAGTAATGAAAAAAATCATCTTGTACTCTAATTCTCCTTAAAATAAGAAGAACTGGTTTGAAATACCTAACTTCTTGTTTGACAAATATGCCAAGATTTAAGCCATGTCTGAAATGTAAAACTTTAACTTTGTGGAATCTGATTCTACTTTGGGGTAGATGATGTCAGAAATGAGTTCAGTTATAGGACACTCAGCTGATGTTCAAATACTGCCTGATGGTAATGGTATGGGGGACTCCCGCCCCTCAACTCTCCCCCTACCCCGCAACTTCCCCCGCTACTTCACACACACTGTGGTTTCTGGACCCTTTTTAGGGCCACTTGGGTTTGTAGCATCTTCTGGTTATAATGCATTTTGAAGAAGGACATCTAAATTTTATATCAGATTTCACGTAAGGACATTAAGCTAAAAAGAGCATTGCGAGAACATCACGCTTTGGAAATGTTGCTGGATTAGTTCATACGGAGGTATGTGCATTTTTACTTTGCTTGTATTAGATAAAATATGATAGCTGGTTCTGCTTTGGGATTTAAGTAGATGTGTTTCCTTATATGCCATATTATAAATCCTTGTTACTTGCCCTTGGTTAGTTCATTTGGCTTCTGCATAGAGCTACTAAGCCCAATATTCCAATGTTAGCTGACCTCAGTACTTCCATGGCTACAGACTACACAAACGCATGTCCTTGGTCAGAAGTAGGTGTGGCAGGATACATGCCAGGGTCAGCTCTGGAAGGAGCTTGGGAAACAGATGTGACTGTTCTGAGGCTTTAAAATGTCCTTTATTTTACTCTAAGTAGGTCATTCATAAATGAATAGTGTAAAAACACTACTGGATACTTAATGGGCACTTAATAGATATTTTCAAGGCGTGTCAATTAAGCAGGCAACTAATCATTTTGCCTATCTTTCCTAGGGTGTGTCAGAGGAGATAGAAAGAGACAAGATATGTAGACAAATTGCTAGAAATGCGCAATAAATTGCCCAAGACTCATACAAACAGTGTTAGATTTCTTGGGGAAGGAAACATTTTTCCCCCCTCTGAGAAACTGGGAAAAGGTTCACACTTAAAAGGAATACTTGGCCTAGACTTTGACGAATGGATGAAGTTTTTAAAAGTTTTTTTTTTTAAATGTTGACCATTTTTAGTCTTTATTGAATTTGTTATAATGTTGTAACTGTTTTGTGCTTTTGTTTTTTTGGCTCCAAGGCATGTGGGATCTTAGCTTCTTAACTCATGCCCCCTGCACTGGAAGGTGATGTCATAACCACTGGACCACCAGGGAAGTCCCAAATGGGCAAAGTTTCAGTAGAGAGTTGAGAGGTGTCTTGGATAGGGCACACCAGACAGAGGCAGGAAAAAAAAAAAAAAGATTTTTTTAGGGAATTTTTGATGAATTATTTTGACCAAAGCAAAGAGTTTTAATAGAAAGAAGGCAACTAATGTTGGTAAATAAAGGTCTTGAACGTCCCATCAAGGAGTTGAACATTTTACTATGGAGAATAGGCAGTCCTCTAATGTTACTGGGATGATGAGTATATGACAATATGGTAGCAGCGTATGGGCTGGAGAGCTGGAGAGGGAGAGACTGCCGACCCTGGTTACCATCTGAGAGGAGAAGAAACGCACGACCATGTCTCTGAAAACATCGAGCAAAAGCCCCCTGTGAGAGATGGTGCAAAGGCAGAAAGGAAAGGATTCCATAGCTGGTAGGATGTGCTAGCCATCGTTTCCCTGGTGGCTCAGACGATAAAGCGGCTGCCTGCAACGCGGGAGACCCAGGTTGGATCCCTGGGTAGGGAAGACTCCCTGGAGAAGGAAATGGCAACACACTCCAGTATTCTTGCCTGGAAAATTCCATGGACTGAGGAGCCTGGCAGGCTACTGTCCATGGGGTCGCAAAGAGTTGGACATGACTGAGCGACTTCACTCACTCACAGGATGTGTCTGGCAGGGTAGAGAGTCATCAAGAGGATTTCAGATTTGCAAACTCAGATGAGATGGGAATTGGAAAGCTGAGCCGAGAAACGAGCGACAGCAGAGAAAAAGACCAAGTTCGGTTTTTGGTGTGTGTCCTATTTTAAAGGCCTGGAAGAGGAAATTTCAGCAGGCCTTTGGAAATCCGTTTGCCTAATACAAATTAAGCATCCTCCATCCCCACCCCCCTCCCTCCCTTTTTTAAAGTTAATTAAATTTCCTTCACTCAGGGCCGTTCCCGTCCCGCCCGGGAGAAGTGAGGCTGAGTCACGCCTTGTAAAGGTCCTGCCTGGAGGAAACTGCAGATTCCACTTCTGTGGGGACTAACTGCTTCCTTGCAGTCAGGACAAACGGGGTCACTGGAAACTTCCAAAGACAATGCAGTCGTCCTTGCCAGGTTGGAGGAAGAGGGCCAGCCCCGCGGTCGGTGAAGTGTCCCCCCGTGTGGGCGCTTGATCGCTTTTTCGCTCCCGCCGACGTGCCTGCTGTTTTCCGGTCCCACGGGACAGCTCCCGGACTTCCCCCTCGGGGCAATAAATATAAAGGCTTTCCCCCAGCCCCCTGCACCGACATCCAGCTTCATTCAGGCCACCAACAGGCACGCTGGTAGCAGGTGTTGTTAAAAGTTAGGGGACGGCCGTCCACCACGCCGGGCCTCCGGGCCGCGCAGGGTGGGCCGGCGGGGATGCGAGGCGGCGCGCGGGCCGCGGGCGGAGGAGGGGCGGGGGCGCGGGGTCCAGCTGCCGGCCTCGCCCGAAGAACAATGCATCTGTCACCCGGTGAAGGATAGAGCCGCGAGGGCTGAAAGGGAGGCGCACGTCTGGCTAGTCTTCCCACCAGGCTGGCTTGTGCGCCTCCCACTGCTCTTGGGCAAAGAGCCAGCAATAGGGGCCTTGGAAGGTTCTCGACCAGGATGTACCCGGTGAAGAAGGAGCCACACGAAAAGAAAAAAAAGGATCAGCGGAGGCTACTTTCTGCCCTGCCTTTAGTGAGGCCGTGCCTTCAGCCCTCCAGGGCCCGGGTCTCCTGCCTGCCTCCCCCCACTGCTCACAGCACCCCTTTCGGAAGAGAGGACGGAATGGAGAGCTTGAGGATTGATAAGCCTTCCCTCCGCTATCGGGAAAGCCTGCCCCGGGTCACGCGGACCGATTATCACTCAGGAATCCTGCTGTGGGCTATTCCTGGCTCCAGCCGCAACCTGCTCTCTAACCTGAGGCAGGCCTGTCGCTCAATTTCCCCTTTTCTTTCATACTCAGACGCTTTTCCAGAACATAAGCCAGAAAGGAGACCCAGTATATCCGTGACTCCCACCACCTGGCCCAAGGCTACAGTGTTCCGAGTGATTAATCTTAAGGACCAAAATTCTGGTCATTATTTTCAAGTGTCAATATAAGCACACATATTGTACACACATTCGTATATGTTCTAGCATGATTATTTCACACATACATATATTTATTTTTAAGCTATAGCCAGTTCTCCAGGATCTGATCAAGAGAATAAACGAAACATAACAATTCATTTAGTGATAGTCTTCAGATTATTTAGCTTCTAAACAAAGTCCCTGTAACCTTATTTTCACTTTTATTTTGTTTAAGCCTCCCTAGGTACACTTCGATTCTCTTGAACACAGGTCAACATCACACATCCTTTGTTACTTGGATGGATGGTGATTAGGTTACACAGAATAAGCTAACCTTTACCAAGGCCACGAAACTGAGTTAGGGACAGAACAGGATGGTCCCCAGACATTTGGATTTCTAATTCAGTATTTATTCATGACCCACAACTAGATTATAATTTTCTAGAAGGCAAAACTATGCCTTACGTCTCTAGTTCTTCTAACCCTATCCCTGGCATACAATAGGTGCTGAATAGCTATTGTTGGGATTTCTCTAAAATTCCAGAAAGTAAAGGAGAAGGACAGAAAAAATAAAAATAAAAAATAACGACCTAGTTAACATTACAAAGGAAGAAAGAAATTCAATGGCTCTATAACATAAAAATGTGGCCCCAACACATGGATAATAAGTTAAGAAATTTGGTTAAACTAGCATGTGGTATAATTTTGAGAGACATTTCCATGTCCAGGAAAAAGCTCCTGAGTACACAGGAGGTGAATTTTAAGACGATGGTAGTAGACGATGATCTTGACAACAAATATCTGGAAAAGAAAATGAACTCTGGGCTTGATTTTGCAGTACAAGTAGGTCACAGATAAAATTGTCCTATGTCCAGAGTAGTCAGAAATCAAATATTTGCCAGAAGACACAAAAAGAGGACTGCAATGTCGTAAATCAGAGGCGTGAGCCTCTTGACCATTTTGATCCAGTAAATACAACTGAAGGAAATGTGTGTCAGAGGAGACCAGAAAAGATGCTTTGTCAAAGCCATTTTTGGAGTGGAGAGAATGAATGTATCAAATTTCTGTGGACGTGAAGGAAAGGAATATCTTGGTTAAGAGGTGAACAGTCACCAAAGAACACACCCCATCGGGAGAGGAAGGGCAGAATCAGGACAGAGAACCAGAGCAAATAAAAGGACGACCACGTTCAAGTTCCCCTCCGAATGATCACTTGTAAATACCAGAGGGAAAGACGCAAAGAAACGTGGTGCCGCCGCTGCCTTCCCGTCAGATGTTTCTTCTGAACAGGGAGTCCCTGTGTATAACCTCGTAATTTGGAGAGACTGACCTAGTGGGTATTTGACTCCCTCCTTTTCTTTTTCTTTTGTTTTCACTAGCAAGGGGATGGAATTGAGGGGAGATACGGGCAGAGCTGAGGAGGAAATTCTCTTCTGTTATGAGCAGCAACTAAAATGATGTGACCGCAAGCTCCCATCCATGTGCCTGCTAGAACTGGGAAAATATGAAGCCTGCAGCCTTCTGAGGAGTTCCGATTTCTTAATTTCCGCTGCAGGGTCCCAGAGAGCAGTATCAGTAGTTGTGGACTTCTGAGGGGTCCTGTGCAAAACTACAGAATATGTAGAATTGATCGTTGTGCCCCCTTTCATCTCCTTTTCTGAATCTCTCTTCCATCTCTTGCTCCTACCCTTGTCTCCCAGATACCCAGCCTCCTCTGCTGCTCTCAGAAATGTCTTCAGCTCAGCTCACAAAACCCCCAGTGAATCCACCCATACAAATGAGCTCGTTTGAGCCCCACTCTCAAAAGGACTTATTTAAACTGTATACTGTTAAAGTACTCCTATGTTAAAAGAAGGTTATTTGCTGCAAGTTCATTCAGGAAGAGATTGTCAGAGCTGAGACTTGAACTCAGGTTCTCAGAGGGTGTTTCCCTTAGGTGCAGTTTGCATGGGGAATTCTCATTCCTATTTTACCCTGCTCTAGGTGGTCAACGCTGCCAGATAATAAAGACAGATCAGCGTCGCTGTGACATCTACTCTCCTCCTTCGCTCGTGTTTGCAAGATGCTCTCCATCCCTCTAGGGGTCCTACCGACACCCATTGGCTTCATGCCGCAGGATGAGAGTGTGAGAAACTGTGAACTACAGATTGAACACTGAGGACATCTTGAAGTGGAATTGAGGAAGAAAGTTTGGCAGAGGGGAAACAAGATAATGAAAAGCAGTAGTGCTCTTTCTCTGGGGAGAAGGATTCTTCTTGAGGGTGAATTTAAAGATTTTAGAAAGGGGAAGATGATGAGATGAAGGCAGGCTTCCTCAGCCCAGAACCTGGAGGAAAGAAGAGAGGAAGGCAGAGCTGATGCGATGTATACCTGGATGGTGGTCTCTGGGCTTGGGAGGAAGAAAGATTCCTCGTTGCAGATCAGCAGCCTTGGTACCGAGCAATCGGAGGCATCAGATAGTCAATATTTGTGGACACAAACCTTAACCTATTCCCCAGGCCAAAACTAAAGCTGGGAGGCCAAATGGGATAAGGCAAAAAGGAATCTATCATATGAGTTAGGGATGAATAATTAAGACGAAAATACAATTGAGGCTAGTGGTGAAAGTTATTGGTATTAAGAGACCAGCCAGGGGTGGTGTTATTTCTGTCTGAGGCTGTGAGAGTCAAAGGGAGCAGAAAGGCCATTGAGAAGCACCTGCTGATTTTATGAGGAAAGAAATGAAAGAGAGAAAGGTTAAGTAGCCTCCTAAAGCATAGAGAAGTGCTTTAGTAGCCAAGAAAGGGCTTTACACCTGAGACTCCTTATTTAAAACCTGAATTTAAATTAAGGCCAGCATGGATGTAAGGCCAGCATCCTGCACCAGTCCCAAAGTGGAGGGAGCTGTGCTTTCGTCTGTGGCAGGCCATGATGGAGCCACAGCTGCTGCCTACTTTGTGCCACTGGACAAGGTGTGAGCTTCTTGTATTATCTGAAATGTTGGGAGTTTAATAATGGCAATCTCTACTCCATCACAAAGTTGTGCAAACCTGTGAGACAGTGTGTCAAAGGATTATATCAAACATTTGCAAAGGTAAATTATTTTCAGTGTCTTTTAGTATTTGGGCAAAAACCTCACTTATATAGTGTTATGTTGCCCTAATTGTCATACAAATCTGTGTCAGAATATGGAGACATTTTAAAAGATATTAAACCTCATGTGATAAAGAAAAGACATGTGGTCTACATGCATTCATGCTTTTAAAAACAACCTCATGGAAGAAATATTCTGCCTGTTAACCACATGGCAAGTCTTCTTTAGATTATATTTTACATTTTCTTGCTTTATGTTTCTATTTAAATTATCTAATGTTTATGTTTATAGTTATGTATATATAGATGTATCTTTAGCTTCATGTGACTATGTGTGCAGCATCTTAAGAAACTTACTGCCTCTAGAATGATCGAGTAAATAGATTTTGAAGGATCCTAGTGGTTTTTTCATCCAAGAGAAACAAAAGACTGAGAATAATGATTTCAGAGCTCCCCCTTACAGTGACTTTTAGTTTTTGTTGTTCTACCATTTGAACAAGAGGGAAAGAGACAGAGAAAAAGATGCTTCAACTTTCCCATTCAAAGTCATGATAGGAGAGCTGGCTCTTCTCAAAGAGAAAAAAAGGGACAAGATAGCAAAATAACATCAGTGGGTAATAAATAGATGGCAACTGCATCCTGAAGATGGAAAGTAACTCTTGCAGCTACTTTGAAGGAAGCTTCTGCAAATAAGCTTGAATTCAAAAGAGAACAATGCAGATACATTTTGAAGAATCTTAAGAAGATGAAAATATAGAAAGAATGTATGTAGATTTGGAAATAACTAAGAGCTAAGACAGGGGAAAAAAAAGGTGTTGGTTGTTGATTTGCTCCATTTTCCAGCAGGAAGGAATGCCTAATGGTTCCAAATAGAATAAAGCACAGAGCTCCTGAGTATAGCAGGATGATGTGGAGAGTTTGGAAGAGCAAAATCTGAGGCCTACAGAAATGTCTTGAGTTGAATGGTTAAGGGTATCCATTACATGAAAAAGTAATAAAAGGGTGCTAGTACAATTAATAGAGCACCATTCTTAGAACAGAATAAATGATGAAATTAGGACAATATTATTAAGAGAAAAGAGAAGACAGCTAATACATAAGAGAAGTCATGTAAATTAGAGAATGGAGAAATGATAGGAGAAATGATATAAGGAAAACCATCTATCATGGTTTGTTGGTTTGACTTGGTATTATGTTGGCAGGTTTGACATTTTATGCATTAAAAAAAAAGAACGCTAGCTAGCTAATGACAGTGGAGATGAGAGGAAAAGACAATAATAGAACCAAATACAATTTAAATATTTAAAATAATTTTTAAAATGGATTTAAATAATATGCAAAAAGTTTCTAGAAGGCCTGAGAGGAGATTCTTTTTGTAACTCTATACATTTCTAGGAAAAAAGGGGAAATAACAGTCAATTTAAAAAATATTTGTGCTTGATTTTCACAAAATCCTAGACCAAAATATCAACTGATACATTCCTCTCAGATTATTTCTCAGATCAATGATTCGATTTAGTCTTGTTTTCCTGGAATAACACAGAAGTTTTTGAAAAGCCCATGAATATTAAGCCTGCAGGTGTCCCTCCCCTGGTGTTCTGGAAATTTGACCAGTCTCTCCATGTGACAGGATCACACCACAGCTCGTAGCCACTCTGCAATAATCTGCAAGTGATAAAGACTTTACAAGGCCGACCCCCACGTGTACTTGCAGAAAGGTGCCTGTCAGATGCAGCAGGTGCCTGTAACATGCAAGAGTGGATGACCAGAGCTGACATGTTCCACAGCTCAGAGAGCCAGTTTAAAGATGCCGAAACAGGGTGCCCTGTGTGCGGCTCTTTTGGGGTGGTGGTCCTTGAGGGTTCTCCAAGCCAGTGGCACTGAGCCAAATAGAAAACGATTTACTCCTGAAACTGCTCAACGGCTTTAAGAAGAAGAGAAATGCTGAGCATGGACTGTAACCCCATGATGAAAGCAATTCCTGGGCAAAAAGCAAGCCATTTCAAAAAATACCAGTGAAAGAACTTTGAGACTACTGGGAAACGTTTCAACTTGAAATCAAATGAAAGTAAAGTTGGCAAGTAACCCTGGGGGTGGGAGGGTTAACTTTTCTCCCTGAGCTAGGATTCTTAAAGCCTTATATTAATACATGTGTGATACCTTTGCAATCACTGAACAAATGGAGAAACACTCTCTGACAGGAGTATACATCACTTGTCTTTCCAAATGAAGTTTTGAAGTCTGAGACCTTATTTGGATAAAATCATTAAATAAAAACTTAGATAAACCTAGCTCTGAGCCATTTATATGGATAAATAATATTTTCTCACTTTAAACCCTTCTCAATTTTAAAATTGGATATAGAGAGCAATTTAGGAGCAGACTTCAGAAAGGCTAAGAAACATAATCAAGGGACAACTTGAATTCAAATGCTATCATCCCCAGAAAATTGGAATTTCATAGATATATTTTCTTAATATTGTTATATAAAAAAGAAAGGTAATATGTGACATTAAATGTTTGATCAAAATGAAATAAATACAATAAATTTCACTTTTAAAATTTATATTTATATATACACACTTACTCTGCCTACCAGGTGGCCGGTGGTAAAGAATCTGCCTCCCAGTTTGATCCCTGGCTTGGGAAGATCCCCTGGAGAAGGAAATGATGACCTCCTCCAGTAGTCTTGCATGGAGAAGTCCATGGACAGAGGAGCCTGATGGGTGCAATCTATGAGATCATAAAAGAGTCAGACATGACTGAATGACTAAAACAACAATGACAATACATACTTGACATTAAAAAAAAATTTTTTTTCTTTATGACCATATCATGCAGCATATAGGATCTTAGTTCCCTGACCAGAGGTCAAACCCATGACCCCTGCTGTGGAAATGCAGAGTCTTAACCACTAGCCTGCTAGGAAAGTCTCACGCTTAACATTTTGAGTCTAAGGAGTTGCTTTTTTCTTTTTTAGTAAAACGTTTGAGCTTTTTGAGAAAAGTCACTCCATTAATTGGGAGATTTGTTTTATTCAAGTACAAAACTAAGGGTAAGGGAGAGGTTAGGATTTCATTTTTCTCCTGTTGCAATTATTTGGTTATTTTTAAGATGCTTGTACCTAAATTAATTCAAATCTCTTATTCATTAGTTTTGTTTCTGATAAGTTGGAGCCTATGTGAAAGTCACAATAACATTTAAAATTTGATTGTCCATCCCATCAAAGACATTTAAATAGGAAGCTTTAGGAAAGGACAAATGAGAAAAAAGAGAAAAACCAACAGGTTTACAGCAACAGCTATGGCAACAACCTTGGTAGAATCTTGACATAGAATTATTTTACAGTTAAACTTTGTGACTATTCCTGAACCATGTATGAATGGATACGTGTATGATTGCAAATGAGCTTAGAATCTAGAGATGAAATCAGTCCCTATTCTATACGGTCTACATTTCAATCTCTTCTCCTTCTGCCCCTTGTCAGTGTATCAGATTGCTTCCAGTTTAGCTGGACTCTATCCTAAGGGTAAGTCACTACTTAAGTTGAGGATAATATGAACAATAACAATAGCCAATATTTATTGGACATGTATTGCGTTCTGTGAAGTGAAAGTCACTCAGTCGTGTCTGACTCTTTGTGACCCCATGGACTATACAGTCCATGGAATTCTCCAGGCCAGAATACTGGAGTGGATAGCCTTTTCTGACTTATATGAAAATCACCAACTCTAAAATCCAGGATTAGGAAAGACCAATTATAACCTTTTTTTTTTTAAGAAAAAATCTTGTGGTCATACCATCACTCCTGACTTTATATTATTTTAATTCTAATTCAAACCTTCAGTTGGAAGGACTCAACTTTTAGACTAACATAGGTTTACTAGTCAGGGAAAAGACATTCAGTTCTTCAATCAAACTCCAAATGCTAATTTGTGTTTGAGATCGCACCCAACAGCTAAAAGTAGAAGAGAATGGGGCTTGTTTTGTGTGTTTTTACATTTCTTCCTTCATTTAACTATACATTTAATTTGATCATAAAGAATTTTCTCTAGTTTTAAGTTAAATTTAGAATAGAAAAACATTGAGAACATAATCACTACATTGTGGGAAGAGTGGAACCCTTGGCATTATCTTGGGTGGCTCTTCTTATCTTTATATTACTGGTAAATCACTTCATTAAGTCTCTCAATTATTTTGTCAAGTGATACAACTAACAAATAAATGCCAACATGTTTACATTTAATATTCATGAAATTTAAAGCAAAGAACTGCTTTTTTTAATGGGTTCTTGTTAAAACCATTTGCAGGGTTTTATCTGGATATTTGTATTCTGTAATAAACTTGCTAGAAATGCAAGTTTCATACAGTATTTTTATTTCTAAGAAATGGGTGCATGCCTTGGTAAAAGGCATTTAGGAGGGGATAATACTACAGACACGCTCTGGTTTCCTTATGTTAGAAAGCATTAGATTTCTTTATTGACAATAACAATATTGTTTTGGGGCTGAGAGTTATGCAGGCAACAATCATTTGTTAACCTCCTGCCAGGGGTTCATCAGAAGCTGAGCTGGGCATGGATGTCCACAAGCAACTAGAACAGAGATCATGCCTTCCTTGGGCTCATGGATGTCCACAAGCAACTAGAACAGAGATCATGCCTTCCTTGGGCTCACAGTGCAGGAAACATGAATACATACAAAGACAGCGTAGAATTGTATGACACTCTGGACAGACGTATGAAAAGAGTAGCCCGGGAGAAGTGGATTTCATTCACACTCACTGCTTATAGATGCAGACATTGTGCTTTATTTTCAAACTGCCTACTCTTCAGCAGTTTCATGTTATTATCTCCTACGAGAATCTATAAACCACCCACTTGCTGTCTACTCTCCTTATAAACTGAATAAGCCTTCAGCTTATTAATATCTTTGCTGACTGTTTTGCCCTCGCTCCTTACCATCCAGCCAGAATTGCAAGAGAAGTATATTTAAAGCTTCTGCTTTTGAAGCATGACATGTTCAAATCCCAACAAAAATGGCAGTGTAATCATCAAGATGAAATTTAAAAAATGGCCATTCCTGTATTTATACTTTACACTGTCTGGGACCAAATACCAGTGCTCATTCTCAGCTCTTCCAAAGGAAGAAAAAAAAAGGCAACTTTCTCAAATCTCTGGTGACTCAAATAGTAATGAATCTGCCTGCAATGCAGGAAACCAGGGTTTGATCCCTGGGTTGGGAAGATTCCCTGAAGAAATGGCTGTCCACTCCTAGGCGAGTATTCTTGTCAAGTGTTCTTGCCTGGATAATCCCATGGACAGAGGAGCCTGGCAGGTTACAGTCCATGGGGGTCACAAAGAGTCAGACATGACTGAGTGACTTTCATTTTTCTCGTGTTATATAGGACAAGTAATATATTCACTTGGTTTAAAAATGTAAAAACTACGAAACTTTTCAAAACCTTGAAAGGGTATGAAAGTACATGCCTAGCTTCCAGTTGATGTCCAGGGAGATGAGGCTTCTAGAGATATTTGAAACATCTACAAATCAGTGCTCTTCTTTGACGCTTTATTCTTTCCTCCATCTTTCACCCTGTCCTTTTCCCTCCTGTCTCTTTTCCTTTTTCTGTTCTTTCCTTGTTTCCTACTGCCTCTTTTATTTTAAACATGTTTAGCAAAATAAAACTATTCTCATTGTACTTTCCCTTGACTTTTTATTTTTTCATTTAACAATGTATCTTGAAGATTTTTCCACATCAGTATATACTGAACTTGGCCTTTAAAAAAAAATTTTTTTTTTTTTGGCCATGTCACAGAACATGTGCGATCTTAATTCTCCCTCCAGGGACAAAACCTGCATGTCCTACATTAGAAGCACAGAGTTTTAACCACCAAATCAGCAAGGAAGTCTCCTTGAACTTTGCTTGATTTTTTATAAAACAGCTGCGTACTATTCCCTGGAATAGATGTATCAGGATATATTTAAGTTCTAACTTACGAGAAATCTTGAATGGACATCATTTCACTAATGAGGAAGTATACTTTAAGGACAAACTTTTAAAAGTGGAAATGCTGATTTGAAGGATATATCCAGTTGAAGGGACTATAACAGATATTGCCAAACAACCAAAGATTGTTTGCTTGTTCTGACCGTTAAAGAGTGTCTTGGGAATCCAGTTAAAATATCCAACAATGACAAAAGAAGACTGGATCTTATAGTAACGGGTGGATCTGGGTTTCAGTTTTGTCACTGTCAAGCTATTCACATTTTGGTCTCTTTGCAGACATGATCAAAGATTATCTGCTGAGTACAAAAGCAGACCAAAATCCAGAGAGTACAAGAGATCTCACAACGGTGGTTTAATTTTAAAGATATATTATTTGTGTATAGAAATTCTGATTGTATTCCATTTCTGTCTTCTCTCATCTTCTCAATCATTTTGGCCACTGATGTTCAAAGCAAATCTGTCTTTAATATAGTTACTAAACTCTGTAGGATTTGGATAATCTTTTTGCATGCTTTTATAAACTGGAATTAGAGACAGCAACACAATTCAGCCTCTTGCTGTGGAAACCACAGTCTTCTAAAGGGCATCCTGCCTGGACATCACTTCATAGAGAACAAGTTCTGTCCCTTGGGCGCCGTGAAGACTGCCCGCATGGCTTGTTGCATCATGTGACCTTCGGCAGTAAACTTAAATTTAAACCAGAGATGAAACAGGGCATTTCGCCTTTTAACAATTGAAGTCCCTCCAGTTTCTGTGACAGCTCTTCCCATTATACTCCCTGCCCTGGTTTATCGTCTAAACATTCTGAGTTTGAAAACTCATGTGAAAAGACTCAACTTATCCCCCAAGACCATTCCACATGGGCCAAGTGACCCAAAGAGTAACAGATCTTGCCTTAAGTCAGTCAATGGAGGGACGCTAGTCATTCTTATCTTCAAGATTCTACCTCATGTGCAAGGATCATGGGAATCCACCTGTTCTGATCAATCAGGCAAGAGAATCCCCCCATGAAGATGGTTCTGGGCATTTTGTGTTGTGTGCTGAAAACATTGCCCAGCATTTTTTCATGAGTTGTCATGAGGAAGTCAGGGAACAAGTGAATTTATGGAATGAATGGAATGAATGGATCATCCTGTCTCTAACATGGCAGTGAACTCAATGACCATTTGAGGAGTGAAATTAACATTTGCATTTTCACCTTCCTTCTCTTGATACACTGCTTTGTTTCTTGACCAGCCTAGAAAGGCCTTTCTCAGGGAGACAGCTAATCTGGAAGTAATAAGACAGCAGAATAGCTAGAAAAGCCAAGTTGTCTTAAATAATAGGATGACGCTGCACAATGGCACAAACCAGATCTTGCAGCAGCTTTGACTCTGAGACCGCGAGAGTGAGGATCAAACTAGGCCTTAACTCCCATGTGTGACTAAGGAGCCGAGGTTCCATTGAATGGCTGAAGGCTTGAAGGCCAAAATAAAGGCTGATGACCATCATCTCCAGTCAGTGCTGACCTCTGCAGAGAAAGTAAAGGTGAGTAATGAATATGATCCAGGAACCATTGTAAAACTCATTCAGAAAACCAGTGGAAATTAAAATAGTGTAAAAACGCAAAGGAAGGGGTGATGGATCTAAAACACTTTAATGAGAGAAAGAATAAAAGAAAGTGGCTATGATTTGATTGGGTGGTGAGACTAATGACGGATGGTTCTTGAAAGTAGCTAAAAGCATTAAAGGGGCCTGTTGAGATGAGCCCAAGATAGGAGGGTGGGTTTTTCTTCTTTAAGTGAGCACAGTGCTTTGACATGCAATTTTTAAAGCATAAAGGAATAACTGGAACTACATTGGGCCTTACTGTAACCCAGATTTCAGTATCTCATGGGCAGGTTCGCGTTACTGAAAACTCCACAGCCTCCAGGAAGCCCCTGCTGTCAGCAAAGCCTCACAACTGGCCAGGTTAAATGACAACAATGACAACCAGCAGACTAAGGACGCTGCAGGCCCAGAGGAAGACAGATACGAATAGTTTCCCTGGAGGAGAAATATTTTGCCACCCCACACAACCGGGTGGCCCAACTCTCTCCCTTCTTTTTGGTCAAGCAGAGGGGGAACTGAGTTTTAACTGCTGTTCTTTTTCTTCTGGGATATACAAGGGCCCATGCTGTTCAGGCTGACTTCTCATGTAGGAGGGGCTGATTCTGACTCATGAAAAACTACATATGGTTTTACTTCCAATGACATCTGGAAAGCGAAGGGTCAAATATCGGCTCGTAGTAGAGAGATGTCCTGGTGAACACAGGGAAGAAGCCGGCTCTGTTCTCTTTGGGAGATTAGTAAGAAGTGAAAGAGTCAAGACTGGATGTGGTGGAATTTTAGTGAGGAATTAGAATAATGCTTCTTTTCCTTTACTCCCCTTCTTAAATTACTTCTATGAAGAGAGGTAAGGACAGAGGTAGGGGGAGGAAAGGAGAGCAGAAGGAGCTACTGGAGGGATCACAAGAATTCAAAGAAAATCACAACTTTCCAAAAAGAAATGAACGTTTTTTTCAGCCCTATTTAATACCTGCTCCGTGCTTGGCACTGAGTAAGTCTGAATTAACATTTCATATTTAGAGAGTTTAGAAATAATGCCTAAACGTTTACGGCATTTTGTTTCTCAAGGCACAATAATTTTCATTTAATTTCACATGAGCCTTGTCACATTTACACAAAGAAAAATCGAATTGGCAGTAAAGGAAGCATATTCTTGTTATAATAGGAGCACTTTATGACCAGTTCCAACCCTCCCCAGAATTGGCATTGGGAAATGCGATAGCACAATAGAAAGACAAAGACAAAGACACACATTCTCTCCCCCTCCCTAGATATATAACACGCTCCCTCAAGTCTAATCCCCCCAGCAAGGCATCCCACATTTTTCATTAATATAATACAAAAACATATGGTTAAGAAAAGAAAAAGAACATAAAGAAATGAGTAGAAGAGCTACAGAATTCAAAGAAAACACATTCCCTAGTTCATACCCACATCTAACTGCCTACGAAATTTCAATGAAAATCAGATGTGATTTTCAGCATGTATTCTGCTTAAATAAAACATGAGTGAAATACAAGGAATTCTCTATGTGGTGGTTACAAAATTGTCTTTCCCTGTACTGAGTATAATTGTAGGGGATTATTGTGAGGATTAGATGGTATTTGTCAACTGTTAAAAAACTATACAAATTTATATTCCCAAATGTTGACAATTAATTCTTACTGTTCCAGAGATGAAGATATGGTTGCAAAAAACAAGAAAAGGTAAATGTTTGGCCTAAATGTGTACCAACCTCAAGACATAAATTGGCAGTCATTTTTAAGAGATAAAAAACAATTCCACTGGCCTTTTTTCTTTAAAAAAATTTAAAAAAAGTTTTTTTTTTTCTTAAAAGAAAATTCCAGGAAAAGAAATCCATCCTCATTTCATGTGTGTCACAATGGAATACAAATGGAAAGAAATACAGTAGGAAGAAAGACTTTCTTTGCCTGTAAGGTCCAAGTTTCTTAGAAAGCCCTGAAATCAGATGAAAGAATGAAAGGAAGAAGCAAGGAAGGACAGGAGGAGAGAGGAAGGAAGAAACAAAGGGAAAAAGCCAAGGTAAGACCCAGCAAGGAAGTGAGTTTCAGCTTATCATGAATCACTTGCTCCTCTTCTGCTGAACACACTGCAGCCAGCTCCACTGGTTGGTACCTTGTTCTTTAATCTGAGGCTTCGACTTCCTTTCATCTTTCTGAATCTGATCTAGTTCATCCTTAGAAGGTGCTTAAGGGGCTGAGGACTGTGAAGTCTCACTCTAAAAAAGATTAAGGTAAATAATAGGTTGTAGAAGGGTTTTTCTTTCTTTTGACTTCAGGCTTTTGAGACTGTTTCCACATTTATTTCTATTTAAAGCAAAATATAATTCCTTTGCTGGAGTTGAAAGCCAAAGTCATAATATCAGCAGGAAAGAATATCTATAGGTTCACATTCATCTACATGTGATGGCAAGACAAATGGAAGCAATAATGCCAAAAAACCCCAGTCCCCTTCTTCCAAAATGATCGCTCCTTCAGTCAGCACATTGACTGAGCACCTTTTCTGTGCTGTGCACTCATTCTTTCAGGCCCTGGAGATACTGCAGTGGACAAAACAGAAAAATCCTTGCTCCTCAGAAATGAGAGTCTTGGAGGTGGGAGGCTAAGTAGTAAATTGGAGATGCCTTAAATCATCACTTATTTATCAAAGGTTATTTGCATTAAATGCTCTCACAGAAACATGTTCAGATTCAGTCAAGAGCAAGATATAAAATTTTGAGATCTTAAAATTGTGAAATCTTTTAAAAAATACTGAAACATTTGAGAGCCGGATTATATACAAAACATAGGTTTTAGCAGTTTTAAAACAAAACTAAGATGATTTTGTTTGTAGTCTGAAAGGCAAAATATGTTGTACAGTCTGGTTTTTAAAAAAATTAAAAAAAATTTTTTTAATGATCAAAGGCTCAAATGAAATATGAGTAAGAAAGAAAAATATTTTTTCAAACTGTTTCACAAGAGAGTGGAGGAATTGGAGGGAACTGTTCTTAAAAATATTTCCCCCCACTTTTCTAGTTTCATTTTTATGTTCCCATAAAGCCTGGCCTGGTGTCTTGCATTTCATGGCTTTTTAGTGAATATATGTTGCACAATTATTTTATGAGTAGTAAAGGCAAGTTCTTGATTTAGAGAGCCTCTCAAATTCATTCTACAAAAAATATTTTGTTGGCTCTAAACTGAAAAGTAACCATTATATTGTATGGTTTATAATTAATTCTAACCTTTTAATCCTCAAGAATCCAAAATTTCCTTTGGGAAATGAGCCATGCTTATAGCTTATTGTTCAAAATCTATTGGAGATAATTACATTGTTTTATTTTATAACCCATTACAAAAAAAGATAGTTGTTATAACATGGCTTCACTATTTTATAACTCTGGAGATTCTACATTATTAAATTACTTACAACATAACTTGGTCTTACTTAGCATAGTTTCAGAAATGAATGGGCTGGCTTCATCCCTAGATACAAGACAGAGAGAGAATGCTCTGAAAGGCATGATAGAAGTCCAGGAAGGGCCAAACCATCGGGTAAATATAGTCTCAAAGAAGCTATGATCAGAGGGTTGGGTTTATTTTGTGGTCCAGGAGGTGGAGAGTTAAGGGTCAGCCAGGGTTGATTGCTAGAAGCCAAGTCAGGGCAGTGCCAGGAGGCAGGGCCTGGAGGTGGAGCAGAGAATCTGTAAGCCTAACCCAGGAACTGAAGGCAGGAACAGGAAGCCAAAGAACTCAGATGGCTCTTCCTTAGCCTAGCTCTAAGGACCTTGCTCTCAGAACCTCCTCAATAGCACAGGGAATTCTATTCAATACTCTGTAATGGCCTATATGAGAATAGAATCTAAAAAAGAGTAGATATATGTATACGTGTAACTAGATCACGTTGCTGTACTGCAGAAACTAACACAACATTGTAAATCAACTATGCTCCCTTAAAAAAAAATTTTTTTTTTTTTTAAAAGACTTTCTCCTGTCCTTCTAGGCATCATGTTAAAGACACTGTCCAACACCAGATACTGAAACACTTGGATTTTTAAAATTTATTTATTTATTTTAATTGAAAGATAATTGCTTTACAAAATTGTGTTGGTTTCTGTCAAACATCAACATAAAGCAGCCATAGGTATACACACTTGGATTTTAGTTTGGGGAGGAAGTAGAAAAGTAATCATTTTCCCAAAGAACTGCCAGTGGATTCAATGAGATCAGTGATATGCTGGTATTAGTTACCTGTTGTCATGTTTGCGACAGTATAATTCTGAAGTTAGCAG
Organism: Madoqua kirkii; assembly: GCA_006408675.1. Classification (NCBI taxonomy): domain Eukaryota; kingdom Metazoa; phylum Chordata; class Mammalia; order Artiodactyla; family Bovidae; genus Madoqua; species Madoqua kirkii. Next base: position 58,338 of record SJYC01020026.1, on the reverse strand, counting down.
TTTAAAACAACACACGTTTATCATCTCACAGTTTCTGTGGGCCAGGAACCCAGGAATAGTTTAACAGAGTGTCTCTGGCTCTGGGGCTTTCACAAGTTACAATCAAGGACTCAGCTGGGCTGACTCAGTTAGGAGAGTCATCTCAAGCAGGAGAGCAGGAGAAAAACCATTTCCAAGGTCACTTTCCTGGCTGTTGGCAGGCCTATGTCCTTGCTGGCTGGAGACTAAAGATATTAGGTCCTTGCCACGTGAGGCTTTTAACAGGGTAGCTCACAACATGGCAGCTTGGAGCAGCTCACAACAAGGCTTCCCTTGGAGCAGGCAGGCTAGAGAGTGAAAGAATGCAAGAGTGAGTGAGTGTGTAAGACGAAGTGACAGTCTTTCTAACCTAATCTCAGAAGTGACGTCACATTGCATTTGCACTGTCCCATGTGTCACAGTGAGTTTTCATTGTGTTTAGCCATACTCAAGCAGAGGGGGTACGCAAAGGCATCAATGTCAGGAGGAACCCTGGGACCCTTCTTTGGGGCTGCCTAGCACTGCATTCCTCAAAGAAATCTGTATCGCTGGATATTTTAGAACAGATTAGAAAACACTTGATCATGCAGAGATCAAGGTTTCACCTGCCTGAAGGTAGAAACCGATGTTATCTCAAAAGTTCCTTTTACTCTATGATTATATTCTCCGTAATGAAATGGTTTTTTTCCATTTTCTTGGTCAATTCTGTCTGATACACTATGGTAGGTCAATCTCCTGTACTGTCACATGGCCAAAGTCTCTAATAGTATAACACAGAGGTTAAGAGACAGACTGCTAAGCTTTGAGGCCCAGATCTTAAGTTACTAGCTATATAATGTTGTGCCTTAGTTTTCTCATCTGAAAAATGGGGATAATAATTTTACCTAGCTCATGAATTTTACCTAGGGATGTCATGAAGATTAAATGAGTTAAGGGCTTAGTACAGACTCATGCTCAAACTACATGGTCAATAAATGTGAGCTAATGCAAGAAAATTAACCTGTCCTCTAACTGTTGACAACTTCAGGAGAAAAGGAAATTAATCTTTTTTTCCATATGATTTCATGTATGTTAGCCACACAGACCCTTTGTCTTTCCTGACTTTCTAAAATGTCCTCATCAGATTAGTCATTCCTCTAACATGATGACTCAAAGACTTAAGCACACTGGCAAGATAATGTATATGAGGAGACAAGGGCTTCAGTCTTCTATTGTCATATTCTAAGGCTATATCACCTATTTACAATAATATTTACATTTAAAAATTATTTCTCGTGTTAATCTTTTTAATTTCTATAACACAACTGGAATTTAAAAACTTTTTAAAATTCTCTGTCTCAGTTGATTTAGTCTTTGATATTTTTATTTGAAAAAATTATGCTTATGCTAGGAAAAATAGAAAGTATTCCCAATAACTCACTGCATAATGAATCCACCTGCAATGTAGGACACAGAGGAGACATGGGTTCAATCCCTGGTCAGGAAGATCCCTTGGATAAGGAAGTAGCAACCTATTCTAGTATTCTTGCCTGGGAAATCCCATGGACAGAGGAGGTTGGCAGGCTACACTCCAAAGTTCTCAAAGAGTCGAACACAACTGAGTGATGAAGCATAGCACAGAGATAAATAGAAAAATAGAGAACTAAAAAGTAAAACAAAGAAATACACTAATAATTCCAGTATTACTGATATCTTCTTAGTTGATTTTTAGAGTTTTTGATTTTTAATTAAAAAATTATGTTTATTCTAGAAAAATTGTAGTAAGTAAATAAGTAAACAAATTAAAAATAAAAAGGAAAATACATACATACATATAATATTCTCTGTGTGTACAGAAGGTCTTTGAGAATACATTCTGCTGAACAGCTAATATCTATACTTTCCAAACTCAGCTTAATAAAGACACATTTATGCCTCGTTTGGGACTGGAATGCTAACACCCACTAAAAAATTACCTTTTATCTTTTAAAAAAATTACCTCTTGAATGGAAACCCATGTAGTCAGCTAACATGAAATTTTGTCTAACCTGAATGAAGATACTAACCTATTTTTAAACTTCCAACCCATTTTTAAACTTGAGCATAATAATATATTTTCTAACATTTTCAGTGAAAGATAATTAATGGAACATTCACATTTAGCATTAAAAAATCTCAATCAAATGCTTCTCCATCAAAGAAGGAAATCTAGTCTTAACTATTAGAAAAATAATTCCTATTTCCATTTATCTTCAGCTCCTTTTGTAGTTCATTCCAGGCTGATGATCCATTGTTTAACTTGGTAAGAAGTCATTCAAAAGGAGATCCTTCAGTTGTCTGTGAACTTTAAGTCTTCCTCTCCCTTTCACGTTCTTTAGGCTTAAAAGCAATAAATGCCCTCCTGCTGCTATGCATTTTTCTTTTTTAAAAAAATTAATTGTTTAGCTTATTTTGGCTGTGCTGGGTCTTTGTTGATGCACTAGCTTTTCTCTAGTTGTGGAGAGCAGGGCCTACTGTCTAGCTGTGGAGCTCTGGCCCCTCCTGGCAGTGGCTTCTCTTGCTGAGGAGCACCGGGTCTATGGCGCTCAGGCTTCTCCTGTGGGTTCAGTAGTTGTGGCTTGCAGGCTCTGTAGTTACGGTACACGGGCTTAGTTACCCTGCAGCATGTGGAATCTTCCCAGGCCAGGCATCAAATCTGTGTCCCCTGCACGGGCAGGTGGATTCTTAACCACTGGACCACCCGGGAAGTCCTATGCTTTTATCTTATTTCACTTATTATTTCTACTTTCTATGCATGTATCTACTTTTAGAATCTATGCTCTTCCCCAGTTGTTGAATTTATAGTCATGGAACTGTTTACAGTATCACCTCATTATTGCTTTGATGTCTAATGTCTATAGAAAACGTAAAAATGTCTCTTGAATTCTCAAAAATTATAATTTGTGTGGGTTTTTCTATTTTTTTGGTCAATCTAATTAATTTATCAGTTTTACTAATGGCAGTAAAGAAAAAGCTTTAAGTGTCTTTGATTTTCTCTATTGTCTATCATTTCATTGGTTTCCACTTTTGTGTTTATTCTATCCCTCCTGATGATTGTTTGTATTTAATTTGTCCTTCCTTTTATAGTTTCTTAAATTTATTTCTTAAATTCTATAAATTTAAATCATTGACTTTTGACATATTTTTTTCCTAATGTGAGCATTTAGAGTTACAAATTGCCCTTCAAGCCCTGCTACACCTATATTTTACATATTTTGATATACTACTATATTTTAATTTTTTCATTATCATTCAGTTCCAAATATTTGTCAGTTTCCTTTGGAATTTCCTCTTTGATCTATAGGTGACTTAGAACTCTGTTGTATAATTTCCAAATATTTGATGATTTCCGGGTGTACTTCTTTTACTGACTTCTAGAGTAGTACTGTGTTTAGATGTGTATAAGAGACAGAGATATATGTATACGTGTAACTAGATCACGTTGCTGTACTGCACCTATATTTTACATATTTTGATATACTACTATATTTTAATTTTTTCATTATCATTCAGTTCCAAATATTTGTCAGTTTCCTTTGGAATTTCCTCTTTGATCTATAGGTGACTTAGAACTCTGTTGTATAATTTCCAAATATTTGATGATTTCCGGGTGTACTTCTTTTACTGACTTCTAGAGTAGTACTGTGTTTAGAGAACATGTTTTGAACTATCCCAATTCTTCAATATTTATTGAGATTATTTTATGGCCCAGCACCTGATCTATCTCTGTATGTTTTAAGTGAGCTTGAAAAGAATACTGTCAAAGGATGTAATATTCTACAACATCAAATGGGTTCAGTTTGCTGATAGTGTTATTCAAACTTCCTATATCCCTAGTGACTTATGCCAAATTTTCCATCGTTTGCTGAGAGAGGAATATTGAAATCTTTAACTGCAATTGTGGATTTGTCTATTTCTTCCTCTGGTCCTATTAAGTTTTTCTTTTGTGTATTTTTGAAGTTCTGCTTTTAGATGCATACCCATTTATGATTTCCACCTCCTCCTGATAGACTGACCCTTTTGTCATTATGAAATGTTCCTTATATCTTTCTCAATACTTTTTTTTCCTGAAGCCTATTCTGTCTGCTTTTAATACAGGCAAACTTTTTATGAGTAGTGTTTTCCATCCTTTAATTTTAGCCTATTTGTAGCTGTTTTTTCATACTGAATGAATTCCTCTTTTAAGCTACTAATAATTGAGCCATGGTTTTTAATCAGGCCTGGTGAACTTATTTTTGTTGGAGAGTTTGTGTTTGGTTATAAGCCTACTATCTTATTTGAGCTTTATTTGTTCACATAATCTGTAGGCTTTTCCCTGCTTTTCTGACTTTCTTTTGGATTGAGTAATTTTTAGTACTTCATTTCCTCTCCTTTACTAATTTATCTTCATATTTTAAAAATTTTATTTTCTTAGTAGGTAATTTAGAATTTCTTACATGAATTTTAATATTTTGAACTTTCACCAGAAATATTACAATAATTTATAATAATAAAAATCTTGACAACATAATTTTATTTTCTTCCTTCTCATCTTTTGTGCTACCACAGATGTCATAAATCCTGCCATTGTTTTTGCTTTAAGGAGTCAGCTAATTTTTAAAAAGATATTATGATATGAAAAGCTTTTTATATTTACCTATGTGAAAGCTGAGTGCCGAAGAACTGATGCTTTTGAACTGTGGTGTTGGAGAAGACTCTTGAGAGTCCCTTGGACTGCAAGGAGATCCAACCAGTCCATTCTGAAGGAGATCAGTCCTGAGTGTTCATAGGAAGGACTGATGTTGAAGTTGAAACTCCAATACTTAAACATAATTTTATTTTCTTCCTTCTCATCTTTTGTGCTACCACAGATGTCATAAATCCTGCCATTGTTTTTGCTTTAAGGAGTCAGCTAATTTTTAAAAAGATATTATGATATGAAAAGCTTTTTATATTTACCTATGTGAAAGCTGAGTGCCGAAGAACTGATGCTTTTGAACTGTGGTGTTGGAGAAGACTCTTGAGAGTCCCTTGGACTGCAAGGAGATCCAACCAGTCCATTCTGAAGGAGATCAGTCCTGAGTGTTCATAGGAAGGACTGATGTTGAAGTTGAAACTCCAGTACTTTGGCCACCTGATGCGAAGAGCTGACTCATTGGAAAAGACACTGATGCTGGGAGGGATTGGGGGCAGGAGGAGAAGGGGACGACAGAGGATGAGATGGTTGGATGGCATCACCAACTCAATGGGACATGGGTTTGGGTGAACTCCGGGAGTTGGTGATGGACAGGGAGGCCTGACATGCATTCATGGGGTCACAAAGAGTCTGACACGACTGAGCAACTGAACTGAACTGATGTATTAACCATATCTGGAGTTCTTCATTTCTTTGTGTAGAATCACATTTTCATACAGCATTATCTTTCAACCTGAAAATCTTCTTTATATATTTCTTGTAGCCCAGGTCTCCTGGCAATAAATTCTCTCAGATTTGGCTTGTCTGATAATTACTTTACTTCAACTTAGTTTAAAGAATAATTTATCTGCTTATAGAATTCTAGGTTACAGTCTTTTTTTCTTTTAGTAATTAAAAAATGATAAACTCTTACCCTTTTTTTTCATTATATCTGATTAATAAACAATAATAATTCTTATTATCATTCCCTTAAAGGTAATTTATCTTTTCCTCTGTCTGCTGATATGTGCTTTGGGAAAAAATGGACTCACCTCATTTTTTCTTCTTTTCTTGGGGTTCACTGTCCTGTGCTGTTGTCAAACATTTGAAATCGTTCTGTCATTTCTTTCCAGTTGTATAGTTATTTATGCCTTGGAATAAATTTAGTAGTTTAGTCCCAACATCATGGGTAGAGGTAGATGTTAAATAGGGTAGCTTCTATATGAAAATAAGTAATGAGTATCCAATAAAGAGTGAGTTCTCCAGTTTGAAAACTTTTAAATTTAATACTCAGCAGCTGCCCGTGATTCTGAAGTAGGGTTGTGACTTAGTAATATAATTTAAAAGTTTTGGCTAAGGGGTTGCAGCAAGAATATACTGAAATGAGGGGGAAAATAGAAAGGCTAGGTGATCTTGTAAGATGCTGTTTCAGTTGTGAAGGAGAGACATAATAAATTCCTATACCAAAATGGAGGCATAGAGAAGGGAGAATAAATTCCCGTGAAACAGAGATAGATTCTACAGATATATAGACAGAGCAGAAATAATCCTAGCTGAAGAAGTTGAGGTTATGGATTCTAACCAAAAGTAGGTAAATGTATGGAAAGAAGGACATTTGTTTCTTTTAGAACAAAAGAAAGTGGAGGGGAGAGGAAGACTAAAGGCTCAGGGACAACTGAGAAATCTCATTTTGAATGACTTCTCACTAAATTAAACAGTGGAACGTTGTTTGACAATGGCCTAGAATAAAGTAGGAAGTAGACTAGGCATAAAAGGAAAATGGGACTTATTTTTCTAATTTTTTTTTTTTTGTGGCTGCTTGGCTTGTAGGATCTTAGTTCCCTCACCAAAGATTGAACCTGGGGCCCTTAGCACTAAAAGCACAGAGTCCTAACCACTGGACCACCAGTGAATTCCCTTTCTAGTAGTTAAGAGTAGAAAGAAGTCCTTCTATAATGGAAAAGCAACTGTTGAGATTAAAAAAAAAAAAAAGCAAAAGGTATACCTTTATATAATCCTTAGAGCATTAAATAGGCAGAAGATCTCCTAACAATTGGATCAGGAAAACCTTATCCTTAGTTAGATCTTTATCAATGTTATGTAGCAACATCTTTCATGACTTCTGGTATCTAAGCAACACAATATCATGTCATTGCAGCCTGCTTATTTTTCTGCTAAACCATTGGAGTTTGGCTTTCATAATTCTGAAATGGTTTCTAAAAAATTTTTACAAACAAGGGAAGTCGCTCAGTTGTGTCCGACTCTTTGCGACCCTGTGGACTGTAGCCCACCAGGCTCCTCTGTCCATGGGATTCTCCAGGCAGGAATACTGGAATGTGTTGCCGTTTCCTTCTCCAGGGGATCTTCCCGACCCAGGGATTGAACCTGGGCCTCCTGCATTGCAGGCAGACGCTTAACCCTCTGAGCCACCAGGGAAGTAAAGAAGTCAATGTCTAGATGATAGTGAAAAACTAAAGGACTGTATTTTCCACATATATCATTGGAAAAGACTCTGATGCTGGGAGGGATTGGGGGCAGGAGGGGAAGAGGACGACCAAGGATTAGATGGTTGGATGGCATCGCTGACTCAATGGACGTGAGTCTGAGCGAACTCTGAGAGATGGTGATGGACAGGGAGGCCTGGGGTGCTGTGATTCATGGGGTCGCAAAGAGTCGGACACGACTGAGTGACTGAACTGAACTGAACTGAACTGAACTGAACTGAACTGAAGAGGTGTACTTCCACTAGCTGGTTCCAGTATGCCTGAATTCCTAGTGGTAATGGATTTTAATGAATGAAACCTAAAGCTGGGGCACACATTACCCATATCATTCAAGTCCCTTACTTTGTAGATGAGAAAGACATGGCTCCTCTTGGTTCACAGATGTTGAATGATTGGCACAATGTCACACAACTTATTAGTGACAGAGGCATCCTATAAAAATCACACCATATATACTAAGCATCTTGCGCCCAGTATTATGCTAAGTGTTTTAGTGTCACAAGAAACTCTGATGAGAAAACAGCATCATAGAGCCTAAGCAAATCAAGACAACCAATTTGTCAGTGGTATAGCCAGAATCTGATTCAAAGCTTGCCTGACTCATAGTCTATGCTCTTATCCAGTACCTCAAAGTCTTTTTTTCTTCTTCTCTTTTTGCTCCATTTGTAGTGTGCTTTTTGTCATTTCCATTGGTAAGAATGAAAGCCTGAACTGGTAGCCTTATCAAAACTTGGACTGATGAATCTGTAGAAAAACAAATGGGTAAGACCAATAAAATGGTCTGCACTGTTGTACATCAGCTTCTGACGCTAAGAAATCTAATGCCAGTGGAAAAAAATGTAGGTTTTCCTCCTTGGTGGCCTTGCAACCTTATACTTCCTCTTTCTCAGGCCATTCTGCTTTAAAATTTATACATCTCGGGTATTCACAGGCTCAGTGCTTCAGATCTAAATCTTTTCCCACTCATAAATGGGTTCCCATAAAAACCAGTGTTTTTTCAACCAAGGATTGTGACCCACCATGAAATCAATTCAGTGGGTCATAACTAGTGTATTTTTTTAAAACTAAATAAGATAGAGGACATTATGTCCTTTACCACTTGACCACCCCTGCCCCCACTAATATATTAGGCTTGAAGAGGATTTCATTTGATTCATATTGGGTGGCTGTGGGTAGAGGTAGTTTCTTTTAATTTTGATTTTGCTTGAGTTAACATGCACTGCAAATGTACTGAAATCAGCATAAATCATGACCCAAAAAAGTCCCCTGCATAGATCCTTAGAAGAAGAAACTTGTTTCCTTATGAGCTATTTATGTAATAATTAACTTAGGGTGCTCTAGTGGTCTTTCTAATTTTCTCTTTACCAGGGGCCTGGAATCTAGGGGCTTCTCAGGTTAATTACACCCAATTTAATTCTTGCCTCCTCTGTGCAAGTCAGAGTTCAAGACTTTGGATCCTTGAGGGCGCAGTGAAGCTTCAGCTGCCAAATAGCATGGGTCTGAGAGGATGAGAATCAGCTGGAGTTCAAGTGTTAGCCCCACTCCCTCCCCAAATGAGAAACCACATTGAAATCTTTGTCCTCTGTGCTTTGTTCCTAAAGCAAACAATATTCAGCTAAGTACGGTGTAAAGGGTTACCATTTGCCACAACTGATAAATAAACTGGTGACCACAATGATGAGGGAGCAGTGGGGTATTTTGTGGTCTTGAGGAGAATTGAAAGCTCTCTTTCAGTGGAGACAGGCTACAAAAGACTAAAATCATCAAAACAAGGAAATCAATCTTTTTCTTAGAACAGAAGCTTTGTTGCCTGCAGTGTTTTTATTTTTGGATGCCTGCTCATTAGCAGGTAGATCAATTTCTAGAATCATTTTTTCTGACAAAGAGATTAAGGGTGGAGATAAAGTTCAACTTTCAATTTTTTTTTTTCTTAAAAAATTTTTAACTTAAAAAATAGTATATTGGGGTCTTAATAGAAATATAAAAAAATTAGATGACTAGATTTTCCTGATCAAAGCAAATTTATTAGAAACAAAATTCAAAAACAAGATACTAAGTAAGTGATGCCATAGGTTTTTTTGTTGTTCAGTCGCTCAGTTGTGTCTGACTCTTTATGACTCCATGGACTGCAGCATGCCGGGCTTCCCACACCATCTCCCGGAGCTTGCTCAAACTCATGTCCATTGAGTCAGTGATGCCATCTAACCGTCTCATTCTTTGTTGTCCCCTTCTCCTCCTGCCTTCTATCTTTCCCAGTGTCAGAGTCTTTTCCAACAGGTTTAGATAAATTTAGCTGTGTGCAATAGTTCAAGTTAACTATTACAGAAGAATCTAGTTTTTTTTTCTATATTTATATTGCAAAGTTTTTATAGTTATATAGGTTTTTGGTTTTATTGGGATTTGATGAGATTTACTTTGTTTGGAATTGGTAGGTAGTGGCCAAGATATCTGAGTAGGAAACCCTTGAACTCACCTCCTTTCCTGTGTGCCAAGTCGCTTCAGTCGTGTCTGACTCTCTGTGACCCTAGGTAGTAGGGTCCTCCAGACTCCCTGTCCAAGGGACTGTCCAGCAAGAATACTGGAGTGGGTTGCCAAGCCCTCCTCCAGGGGGTCTTCCTGACTCAGGGATCGAACCCACGTCTCTTAAGGCTCTTGCATTGGTAGGTGTGTTCTTTATCACTAGTGCCTCCTGGGAAGCCCATCTCCTTTCACAGGCCATCAAAATTACAATATTTATAGAGCAACTATCCATGAGCATGACCTGAAGACTCATAGAAAATATATCCCACAACTAAAGATACAAAGAAAGAGCCACAATGACATGGGTAGAAGGGGCAGAGACATGGTATAGTCCAGACCTACACACCTGGTGTAGGCAACCCACAAACAGGATAATCACGACTGCAATGTTTATCCCCAAGAAGTAAGGGATCAACACCCAACCTATATATTCTGTTACATTGATCTATCCATTGATCTTAACACCATATTAAATTTTTACATAAAGTTTTAATATCTACTAAAACAAATTCCTTCTTAATTACTCTTTTTATTTTGTTTTAATCTCCAAATGTTCTTGGCTAAATTTTTCTTTTTAGTTCCATGAAAAATAAGTAGTTTTTAATGTCCCTAAATGACACAAGTTTCGCGTAGAGAGAGTAATTTTTATTAGACTCTGTATAAACATGTAAATTAATTCAGAATAGTTAACATTTGTCAGATTCCATCTTCCTTAAAATATGATACATTTCTATATAGCAAAACTTTTTTTGCATCTCAGTAAATATTTATGGTTTTCTTCACATAAGCCTCATATTTCTTGATAAGGTACTATTCAATTATTTTACAGTTAAATTACTGTGATATACAGTTCTATTAATATTAGATTAACTTGGTGTTTTTCAAAAGCAAATCTTGTAATCTACAAATTATGCTGTATTCATTCAATGGCAGTTAGACACGAGATCCATGAAAAGTACTGGGGCCAAGTTTTCAGAAGAATCTGAGAGATTGAGATCTTCCTCATGAATTGTGTCTGATGCTTGATCCACAGGGCCTGGGCCCTTTGGGGCATATGCCGGACCTGTAATGCTAGCCAATTTTCACATGGTTTACAATACTATTGGAATGATCCAGAGCTTTATGCATCCCACTGATCACTCGTGACTATAAGTACAGACTCTTTCCTGCTTTTAACACGTCACCTAAATATTGCCCTATTTCCAAAGACTAAAGTTTTTTCCCATGAGATAAGCAACTCTTTTTCCTTTTAGGATTGTCCTATCTCCAATAACAAGCATTCCAACTGAAACATGCTATCAGTTCCCATTCCCCCCCCCCCCATATTATTCTCTGAAATATGAGAAAAAAAAATCAAATGGGGAGTGAGCAAATTAAAACTCTCCCCTATACACCATTTTGGGAATTTATTATTTTTATAAACAATGAAAGTAATTTTCCCACCTAACTATAAGATTTCATAGGCCGACTTTTTTTCCCATTCATTTTTCAAAGTCTTTATGGGGCAGACTGTGTTGTGTCATAGACCAGAGATGTTCTGGAGCCAGACACCAGCTTGGCACTCAGAGTCTTCAGCTGTCAACTTGTCCACGAGGAGCAAGGCGCTCCTTCTCCCATTCTGGTCTGGGTGTTTCAGCTTCTTCCCTTGCTGGAGAGCAAGCTTGGGTGAAGCATCAGTCCTCAGGATCAGTTCTAAACCCGGTCATGGGAGACGTGGCATGAGTGGCTAGGGCTGACTCTCATTACAGCTTTCTCTTACCCAGCTCAAGACCTGAAGCATCCAGACAGTAAATCCCACTTCAGCCTGTGCACATTTCACATAAGTCCACGCACACAAATATTCCCAGGTACATATGAAGTTTCACATTTCTTAACTTGATAAAATACTTATGAAATAATTGGAAAAACTTGTTCAAAAAACCAAAAATAATCAGATAAATGGTCTTGCTAAAGCTGTTGGAATTTCAGAGAAATAAATCACTCTTTTATCACTATTCCCTCAAAGAACTGATATTTAAAAAAATACACTGCAGTTTTACTGTTTTAACCATACCAATGGGAAGGTCTCATGGAAAAGAGATGTAATTGGTGTTGATAGTAAAATTAGTAGGTCATGTGTTTGGCACATTAACCTTGATGCATTTGGGGGACAGTAAAAAAAAGAACCTTGTGTGAGGCAACCAATTATTGCATGACCTCAAATACAGTTCAGGTTCTGTCGTATCTCTAAAACAGAACATCCCTGTTCAGTAGAAATTTGAAATAACACAATTTACCTGGGAAGTGGCTATATTTCTAGCCCCATCAATATTGTGCTACAGATCTTTCACGACATGAGAATGGGCCATAACAGAGGCTGAAGAGATGGTTATGCATGAAATTTGTCCCAACAATCTCTTCAAATTCTCACCTGCTTGCAGTCACCTCTTTATCAGACACCAACACTGGAATTCTCATCCTTAGTAATGTTGTTTGCACTAAGACATTATCCCAGACTCTCAAAAATCACAGAATCAAGATGTCAAAAGGTTTTGCCAAGAACTGTGAAGGGTCTCAGATTTTACCCTGCTTTCATGCTAGTAGGCTAACCAGTCAGTTTCTTGGATTCTGGCAGAAGACAGGAGAGTCTTGAGTCATAGCAAGAAAAGTTCATCCCTCACATGCATAGCAGTAGTCAAAGTATCAGCATTTTCTCTGGTTCCTTGAGCACCAATTCCCATTCTCTTCTCCTCTCCACCTCATAACTGACGCTGGTGTTTCCCCCTGTGGCCCTGCACGGCCTGCTGAATTTTTCCCTCGGGAACTGTGAGTATCATAAACTTTCATGACTTCAAGGCCCCTTCTCTTTGATTTCTATATTACCTCACCATACCTTAATTAACATTAAATTATGATTAAAACATAATCAGTAACTCTGCTCACAATGCACACAGACACGGGAGAGATTCATGAAGAGTTGTCTCCCAACAGTGCTATCTTAAAGGGCATTGATTCAAACACCATGGAAGCCCAGATTTTCTCAAGAGGAAATCTTCCTCTCACAAAGTGACTCCATCTATCTTTTAAACATCTTTCTTTAAAAATTCTCGTATAATCTGTGACTCTTAATCTTCTTCTTTGATAGCTTGGATCCAAAGAGAATGTATATATCTGAAAGCCTTCATAATATATAAGCATATGTGAGCGCTCAGTTGCTTCAGTCATGTCAGACTCTGCTACACCATGGACATGCATGCAGACTACTAGGCGCTTCTGTCCGTGGGATTCTCCAGGCAAGAATACTGGAGTGGGTTGCCATGCCCTCCTCCAGGGGATCTTCCCAAGCCAGGGATCAAACTCGTGTCTCCTTTGTCTTCTGTATTGGCAGGTGGATTCTTTACCACTGGGCCACCTGGGAAGCCCCATACAGCAATTATACTCCAATTAAAAATTAAAAAAAATATAAAGAGGTTAAATAAAGAAGTTAGCATGCCATGACTTGTTCCTACTAAATTCAGAGTGGCACCAAGTGGTCACCATTTTATTTTCTCCATCTAGGAGCTTATTATTTTATATTATAGTTATATTAACTATATTATATTATGCATAAAATAATTGTATTATATAAAATGTTATATAAAGTTTGTGTATGTATCTTTCTGTTTTTAGTAAACTTAGATTAGATCAGTTCCTTGAATTATTTAGCTGATGTCTTGCAAACTGAGTTTTTATCATCACCATCATCAACAAGCATTTAGTAAATACTGTATGTTGCTCTGATCTATAATTTGTCTTGGAGGAATGACATAAAGAAAAAAATTGCTGTTAGAAAAAGAAATTCCAGGAAGCATTCCAACACTGATGACAACTGGGCCAACTAGTATCAGCAGAAAGAAAAGCATCAATAAGGAAACCGTGCCAAAGTGGGGAGAAGTGTTTAAGTGAGGAAGACCACATGGAAGTGAAGACTTTTCATGCAAATCAAACCTATCCTTTAAGAATTACATTTTTGTAATTATTTTTCTTACCACATTGCTCTCTCTGCAGACAACTCCCTTTTATCACTTGTGTCCTTAATCTGATTGGTTGTTTTATCATTTATCATGTAGATGTCCTGGCCAGTTCATAAGCCTGGGAGGCAGGGACTGTATCTAATTCTTTAATGTTTTGACCCTCTGCGGCTCTAAGATTTAACTGGCTCAATCCTATGTACTCGTGATAATTTTGGAACTGAAAATTTCAATTTGAGGGGATTATAAAGCAGAGACTTTTAAAATGGAAAGGAGCCTTGGAAACTGATACCTAGAAAGACTGAATGACTTGCCTACAAGCTCATAAATCTCTATGCATTCATTCACAAAAATGCTTCTCCCTAGATTCATTGCCAGGATTATGTTTCTTGGATATCCAAAATTGCTCTAAAATCTCTGCTTACAAGGCAGCAAAGCCTATTTTGATTGTTTGGCTTGGTGGAACTAGTTTACATATTAAGAAAGGTACACTTTGATCCCGGAGTCTGATAATTCCTTCCAAGGCCATGTGTAGGCTTTTCCATAGACAGAGACATAAACAAATTCATCCCAGAGAGCTATTGGGAGTGTTTCTCAGATACTGGTGTATATTTAGGAGATGATGGTATATATTTAGAAGGGTCTCTTTCCTAATTCTTTTTATTAGCAGTTGGAATAGTGCCAAGAATCACAAACTGAAAGTCAGCATTTCATTAACATGACCCAAAGAGCAAATCAAATTTTTCTATAGCCCCAGGAAGAACTATCTGTGGTGCATTTATAAACAGAGTTAACCAGAAGGCAGAGCTTCTTTGATGATTGCACTGGCCTAAGCTCTCTAATATGACTCATGGAAATAACCAGCAGCTGCGGCCATGGCTTCATCAGCTGGGCTCAGAAAGTCCCAAAGATTGTATATGTCAAATAGACCATACCCCTTCCCTGGCGACCGAGACCCAAGGCCTTCTACGTGTACACCTCAATTTGATTACTTTAAAAACCATTCTTTATAGATCATTGGGATGTTTTCATCAGTTTCCATTTTATTAGACATTGATAGAAAAGGAACACCATAACATCTATCCTCTGTCCATATCCCATTAGAAATTCTGGAAGTACACTATTAGGGACCCTAAGATACCTTCTTTCTTCATGTTTACTATACTGATTTTTAATTTGTAAGGGGTACATGACACAGAGACTATACTCTTCCAGTCATTTTGTAATGGGATATAATATAGAGAAAAACATTCAAAACAACCCAGTCCAACTCTGTGACTTTTCTCTCTTGGAAGTCCCTGGAGAGTCTCTTTCTGGACTTTTTCCTATTGGTAAACCTAATATTTGCCATCTATCTTTCCAAGAGCTATGCAAATAAGAAGGTTTTAAAAATATATTTAGAGCTCTTTGGAGAAAATGATGTGCACAAGTATGTCATTTTGGAACTGACTTTTTTTTTCCTTTCAGGAGGAAGAGAGAAGCAAGGCAGTTCCCAGTATTTGAGAAAACAAGTGGAGCAAGGGGAGTGGCTGACATAGGAAGGGAAAGAAGACTTATTTCATGGACAGAAGTTCTTCTCTTTCTGGACCACATGGACCGTACAGCACCTGGACCTCAGGCAGGTTGGAGCGGGGAAGGGGTCACCGGGCTAAGCTGCTCATTGCCTTTCACTGCCCTGAGGCCAGCACCTCCACGTAGTATCCAAAGGCTGCTTTTGGCTGCTGCCTCTGGAAGTCTTGCAGCTGCAATGAGCAGACCATTCTCTAGGTCAGCCCAGAGGGAAAGGGAAAAATTGAACCCACTTTTATTTTTATTACCCTAGAACTTCTGTTATCTTCACAGATTTTTAAAAAGAGCCAATTAGCTATCACTTAAATATAAGAAAACCCTCAATACTATGGATGTGCCATATGCTCAGTCATGTCCAGCTCTTTGCCACCCCGTGGACTGCAGCTTCTCTGTCCATGGAATTTTCCAGGCCAGAATACTGGAGTGGGTTGTCATTTCCTTAATCCAGGGGATCTCCCTGACCCAAGGATTGAAACTGCATTTCCTACATCGCATGACAAAGCATGAATTTTCCTCAACTCATCATCCTGAAACTAGGCAGGTTCTATGCATAATATGCAGAGTCAGTAATAACAGCCACACAGAGAGGCAATCTCTACTGGCTAATAAATCCTACATTCCTACACCAAGCCTGTCCTTGCCCTGTTAACATGTCCTTGGCAATTTTTAATTCAGTTATTAAATTCAAGTATAAATAATCACCAACTCTAATTATCATTAAATATGACTCACAGCTAGCCACTGTATGATATTTGCTTATAACTTTCTTTCATTTAGCAAATCTAATTTGAACTGTACAAAATCCCTCCAAAATGTATTATCTTAATTCACATGTATTAGTTAGTATGGGCTGCCATATCAAAATACTAGTCTGGGTGGCTTAAACAACAGACATTTATGTTGTCGCAGTTCGGGAGACTAGATGTCAAGGGGCCAGCAGGACTGGTTCCTGGGGAGAACTCTCTTCCTGGCTTCAGGGTGTTGCCTTCTCACTGGATTCTCTCATGGCCTTTGCTCCGTAAGCATGCGGAGAAAGACACGTGTCACTGTCTCCTTCTTCTTCTAAGGACACCAGTCCTCTCAGATGAAGGATCCAATTGTATGATCTTGACCTTAATTTCCTCCTTAAACACCCTGTTTCCAAATACAGTCATTCTGGGGATTAGGGCTTCCACATATTAATTTGGGGTGAGAGACAAGTCCATGACACCCCATTGCTCAGGTAAGACAACTGCTTGCTTCCAAAGATCTTTTGCTGCAATTCACTTGTGATTAAAAAATAATAATAATAATTTAATGTATGTTTGTAAAGAGCCTCTGGCTTTTCAGAAACTTCAAAGATGATCTGTAAAACACTGAAACAATTAAAGCATGAGATTTTAAAAAAATGTTTAATAAAATTATTCATACCATATTATATATTATTGTTTAAAAATAATGATTATTATTCCTCATACTATATTACAATGCATAGAGGTAATGCCACCCTGCTCTGAGCCTTGGCAGTTTCACACCCCAGTGAGCATGCCTGCAGACCACAGACGCACGAATGAGCCTGTTGAGGCCAGACGAACCATCCAGCTGAATCCAGCCCAAATTGCCAATCTACAGAACTGTGAGCTAAAAACTCATTGGTATTCAAGCCCCTGAGGTTTGAAGTTGCTTGTTCTTGAAATAACTGATAACTGATGCCTTAATTAATAAAAGAGAGTTAAAAACAAAAGTACAAAGAAGTCAATGGCTGCCTTAATATTTTGAATCTCCTTTCTTTTCTAGGTTTAACACTCAGGCACTTGATAAATATTTATTTTCATTATTCTCAGAAGGGCTACTCTGAGACTGAAAATGTAGATAGCTTAGTCAATAACATTTATTCAATCATAGAGTTACCCAAGGGAGAAGGAAAGAAAATATTTTAGATATGAAGGTTGACCTCTAAATTCTCAACAGCCAGTAGGAGTATCTAAACCAACTCTGAAACACATATCTGAATAGATGGGTACAGAGGAATAGATATATAACTATGTAAACAGAATCAAAGATTATGGAGTGATGTGCATGAGAGCAACGGTGGGAAGAGGCAGCGTGATTAGAGTGACTGTACGAATGTATTTTCTGACCAAAGTGAGCTTCTGAATGGACCCTGGTGTGCCCACCTTTGCTGATATCTCCTCTACCTCTTCACCTCCATTGCAGTCGTATTCACTTGCCTTTTTGGACTGAAACAATCTGAGTACTTTTACCAAGCAAGCACAGAGAATTCTCCCACGAGCAAAAAGATACTAGGGTGCAATTCAGGTCTTTTCAAGCATCTGTATTTCACTGTGCCTTCTGCCTGATTGCCTTGTTCTACATCTAAGCAATGGAGATTAGGCCTGAGTTTGTGTTCCTAGCTGCCAAATAAATCATTCTCCTGCATATCCTTTTTTGAACCATCATATTTTTCCATGTTGAGGGCATTCTGGGCAAATATGGCATTCTGGAGAGATTACTATTGATGACAAGCACTGCATTTTGACTTTGTCGTATGGGGAAAAAACAAAAAACAAGAAGAGAATGGTAATGAGGTTTAGGCTAAGGTCTTAAGGTTGTATACCGAAGGAGTTGATGAATGCCCTTTTGGGAAGTGGTTGCTTTCTGAAGAAATCTGCGTAAGATCTGTCAGGTGGTTTCATTCCACGCCATTAGCCTCTCCAGGTTGGAGGTGGTTGTCACTGGCATCTCAGAGCCCTGAGTTAAAGTTCTTGTGGGAAGAGTGTGCTAGCTGGGAAAGGATTTTTGTGGCAGTACACATGACTTGTGTGGTAAAGGAGTACATACAAGCAGATGGTGCTGTAACATTTCCAACCTAAATCTAGAGTTTTGTGAACTTGCCTTAGGATGGAGTTAGACTTCTGGAAATTTTACCATTTTTAATCTTCCTTTCGCCCACCTCCAATTTCCCACATATTTGTGATAAAATATAAAATACAGACATCTCAAGAAGTCAATCTTAGCATTTTACAGTGTGGCAATTAGAACAATTACTCTAAACGTTTTTTGGGGGAGCCCATTCTGTATTTATTTATAATTGAAGTACAGTTGACTTACAATGTAGTCTTCATTTCTGGTCTTCAGCGAAGTGGTTTATATATATATATATATGTATATATTTTTCATATTCTTTTCCATTATGGCTCATTATAGGATATTAAATATGATTCCCTGTGCTATACAGTAGGACATTGTTGTTTATCTGTTTTATCTAAAGTGGTTAATATCTGCCAACCTCAAACTCCTAATTTATAAACTTTCTTTTAAACACAAAATGTGATGCTATATTCTGGAATAAACTTAAGAGATGCTTATAAGTCAGAATTTCCCCCAGGATAGAATTCTCTTCTCTCAACACTCCCTTCATATTGAATTGTCTTATACATTTTTTTTTTTAATGTGAAGTTGTTTGTTGTTTGCCATGAAGGCCTTCCCATAGTTTTTCATCTATTCCCATCCTGGTCTACTTCCTCTAGTTTCCTGCCTCTCCTCCTAGTTTATTTATAAAAGAGATTTTTTTTTTTCCAGAACAACTTTTGATCAGATTTGCATTATTGATACTTAGGGCAACTCCAAAACTTTGGATTATGAAACTAGCCCATAGACAAGTCTATGGTCTGTGATTGACCAAAGGTATTGCATCAACACCAATTAGACATTTTACTTTTTAAAATGGATCAAAATGAACTATAATGAAATAAAAATACTATTTACCTGTAAAAGTGGTTTACCATTTTAAAAACAAAGCAGAGGAGCTGTTTTTTTAAAAAAACATTAGTTTGCTGGAAGGAATTCTAAGAGGTCCTCTACTTTATTCTTTTTCAGTTAAGATCTGCTCTTGATATCACTAAATAAGAGTGGTTTTATCATTTCTTCATTTGTTTCTTGTTAATAATTTCATTTAGAAAAAAAAAAAGAGAGGTATCTATTCTATGATAGACATGCTGCTAGGACTGGCCTAGTAAGAGGAAAACATTATACCCACACATGAGGTGATCATTTAATTAGAGAAGATGGACTTGGGTACCTGAAGTCCTTAAATGAGGGAGGGAAAATGAGAAGGCATAGAGATCTGAAGGAGAAGAAAGCAAGCCACGTTAACAATATTGAGTCTGAAGGTGCCCAAGGAGGGTCCAGTAGGCAACTGGGTATATGGGCCTGGAGAAATTTTGACTGATGGATATTGCAGTCATTGCCATAGAGTTTACTGAAACTATGAGGATAGGAAAACCAGACAAGAAGACCACGCAAAGTGAAAACAAGGCTTAGGCGAGATAGCAATTAACAACCCAGCTAAACATTGTTATTATTCTGATCATCCTGGTCACTCACCCATAATTACCAGCAATCTACTAGTTTAAGAATTCTCTTCTTCAAACTTGATGAAGAAAAAAAATACAAGTTCATAAGCTCATCCTCTGAAAAGTCCATAGTGAATGACCTTAAAACTTGGCAGGACTGAAGCACGACATCACCACAGTCAGGGCCTCTTGGTATCTTTCAGTTCTGCTGTCCTCCCATTGGCTTCTTTTCTTCTAAGAAATAAAATGAATAAAAAATAGCTCCTGTATAAATGAACTTATCTACAAAACAGAAATAGCGTTACAGATGTAGAAAATACATGTGGTTATTAGGGGTAAGATGGGGAGAGAGATAAATTGGGAGATTGAGATTGTCATATACACACTGCTGCCGCTGCTGCTGCTGCTGCTAAGCTGCTTTAGTCGTGTCCGACTCTGTACTATATATAAAATAGCTAACTAATAAGGACCTATCGTATAACACAGGGAACTCTACGCAATACTCCATAATGGCCTATACGGGAAAAGAATCTAAATAAAGTGTGTATATATGTATATGTATGACTGATTCACTTTGCTATACAGCAGAAACTAACACCACATTGTAGATCAACTATACTCCAATAAAATTTTAAATAAAAAGAATAGCCCCTAGACATAAGAGAGGAGGATGACTGACAAGACACAGAGCAAGTGATGAGTACCCCACAAAAAGTACCTTTAAAGTATTAGGGAGTACAGCCAAGTCAGGCACATAAAGACCTAAAATGCAGACCCAGGTCTTCTCGGCTCCTGAATTTTCTGTTCAGGAAAACTGAACTAAAATTCAATAAGGGATTGAGGTGTTATCTTCCACCCATTCAATTACTTTCAGTGCCTGCTATTGCTAGACACTATCCTGAGTACAAGGTTATACTCTGGAAATAAATAAGAACAATTCAAATGACAGTTCAACTGAGAACAGAGGCCATTTGCTCAGAGTTGACTATAGCAAGGGAGTCGGCGACCGTCACTTACATTTTTGTTACTGTTGTTGTTGAGTCACTAAGTCACGTCCAACTTTTCTACCTCATAGGCAGTAAAACACCAGGTTCCTCTGCCCTCCACTATCTCCTGGCCTTTGCTCAAATTCACATCCATTGAATTGGTGATGCTACTGCCTTCTTCTCCTTTTGCCTTCAGCTTTTCCCAGCATCAGGGTCTTTTCCTATGAATTGACTCTGCATCAGGTGGCCAAAGTATTGGAGCTTCAGCTTCAGCAACAGGCCTTCCAATGAATATTCAGGGTTGATTTCCTTTAGGACTGACTGGTTTGATCTCCTTGCAGTCTGAGGGACTCTCAAGAGTCTTCTCCAGCCCAGCTGAAAAGCACCAACTCTTTAACATTCAGCCTTCTTTATGATCCAACTCTCACACCTGTATATGCCTACTGGAAAAATCGTAGCTTTGATTATGTGGACCTTTGTTGGCAGAGTGATGTCTCTGCTTTTCAAAATGCTGCCTAGGTTTGCCATAGCTTTCCTTCTAAGGAGCAAGCATCTTTGAATTTTATGGTGGCAGTCACCATCGCAGTGATTTTGGAGCCCAAGAAGATAAAATCTGTCACTGCTTCCATTTTTTCTCCCTTCTATTTACCATGAAGTATTGGATCAAATGTTATGAACTTAGGTTATTTTAATGCTGAGTTTCAAGTCAGCTTTTTCACTCTCCTCTTTCACTCTCATTGAGAGACTCTTCAGTTCTTCACTTTCTGCTATTAGAGTGGTACCTGCATGCTAAGTTGCTTTAGTCATGTCCAACATTTTGCAACCCCATGGATTGTGGCCTGCCAGGCTCCTCTGTCTGTTGGAATTCTCCAGGCAAGAATATTGGAGTGGGTTGCCATGCCTTCCTCCAGGGGATCTTCCCAGCTCAGGAATTGAACCTGTGTCTCTTATGTCTCCTGCACTGGCAAGTAGATTCTTTACCACTGCTGCCAGCTGGGAAGCCCATTAGAGTGGTATCATCTGCATATCTGAGGTTGCTGATATCACTTACATTTTGTTGATTCCAAGGCAGGCAGGGGAGTGGAAAAGTAATATATTGAAGAAAAAAGAAGGCTTTTAGCCTGAGGCAAGCTGGAGAGGGGCTGAATGGGAGGGAGCATGGTAGGTGACAGATCTAGAGAGTGTATATTACTTTCTCTTGTTGGTCCTGACTTAGATATGGGGACAAAACTGAAGAAGCTCTCAGTTATCAACCAAACTCTGACAACATCCTGACCATTCTGGACCAAGAAGTTGTAGTTTGACTTCCAGAACTGGTTGCTACAGAGGCTGAGGGCCAGTGTTATACTGTCATATGTGGTCTGGTCAGTGTCCATGTATATATTCCTTCACGTTGGTGGAGAACCAGAGGAGCCATGCCTGTTCCATGGAGCTTACAGGCTTTTAAAGCAGGCAGGTGATGAATAATGCTTTAATCAGGCAGTAGACAGTGCTTCCTGGGTATGAAGCAAGTCGCTCATAGTGGATATGACCTATTCTGGGGAGTCAGGGAATTTACCTGAGCAAATGATGTCAAGCTAGCCCCATCGGTTAAGTGGAAAAAGCTCTTCAGAAGTGTCAGCATATCACTACTTACAGTATTTGTGAGGTTTCTCAAACATCTGTCAATAGTAGACTATATGTTCACTAAAGGGTCCAGTTGCCCTCTGTCTCCAATTGGAATCAAAGTCGCCAAGGCTTTATGCTATTTTTATCCCTCACATCATAGCAACAAAATCAGGACTCTCATCAGTGAGGGCCTATTGGTTCTTAAAACAGAACCTCCGAAAGAGCAGCATTAAACATGAAAATAGTATCCTGACCCTCCTTGGACTAAATGTTGTTAATCAAGTTTAAATTTAGCTCCCACGAAGTCTCAAAAGAAAAGGCTGAGAGAAGAAAAACTTTGGAGGCCTCGGAGGCAAGGGAAACAAGTGTCCAGTCTATGCCAGCGACCTGTAAAAACAAACGGTCCTGATGAGAAGGCCTGCCCTCCAGAAGGCTCATTAGCAATCAGACGCAGCCTTGGGGCTATCTCTGGGTTGGGACCAGGGTGGGACCGGGGCAGAGCCACTGCCAAGCCTGGGACTCAGTGTTCTGTCTGCTGCCAGGCTCCTGAGAAGTGCCCTAGAGGGGCTTAGATGGGAGGAGGAGGGGCAGGAAGCCAGGAAACAGGGCAGGCAACGTGAAGCAAAGCAAAGCTGCGGTCCTTACTTCCCCCACTGATAACCAGTAATGAGACACGCAGAGAGGCTGCTATAGAGACTAAAGGATTTCATGCCAGAGCCAGCGCTTCCTAGCTACCTTTTTGCTCCACCAGAAAGCTGTTCCCACTCTTTAGAAGCTGAAGGACCTCTTAAAATCAACTATTTTTGTGGCCTTTTATGTAAGTGGAGATGCATTTTATTTCTTAAGTAGATTAATTTTTTTTAAAGGCTACCTTGAATTTGGTAAACACTTTAAATGAACTTGTATTTGTTTCCCCCCAACAGCAGCTGCATAGGTGAGGAAACAGAGGGTGTAGTTTATACAGCCTTCCCCCATCTGCCTCCCAATGCAGGAGATGCAAGAGACATGGGTTCAATCCCGGGGTGGGGAAGATACCCTGGAGAAAGAAATGGCAACAAACTCTAGTATTCTTGCCTGGAAAACTCATGGACAGAGGAGCCTGACGGGCTACAGTCCATGGGTTTGCAAAGAGTCCAACATGACTGAGGACGCCCCAGTCCCTCCCACATCCCTACAAGCTCGCAGAAAGGAAACTGTACCACACAATGGAAAAGGAAAGAGTGAAAGGGGGGAAACTTGCATTTACTGAGTACTGACTGCATATCGTACTTGAGTAAAAATGTATTATTTATTATCCTTCTTTTGTATAATCCCTGCTGGTGCTCAAACATGTCCAACTCTTTGTGACCCTATGGACTGTAGCTTGCCAGGCTCCTCTATCCATGGGATTTTCCCAACAAGGATACCGGAGTGGGTTGCCATTTCCTCTTCCAGGGGATCTTCTCAAACCAGGGATCGAACTAGTGTCTCCTGCGTTGCAGGCAGATTCTATACCACTAAGCCACCAGGGAAGCCCAGGAAACAACTAACTTGGAGAAATTATGATACCTGCCTCGGGTCCGACTATTGGTAAGTGAGAGAGCAAAGACTTAAAATCGCAGCACACACCTGTTCCTGTTTGTTTAATTAAGCAAGGAACCCATTAGACAGGAGATTTTTATGCCTTAGCAGCCTATGTAAGCAGACAAAACCTAAGCCTGTAAGTGCCTCAAGATTAACACCTGTCAGTGCTTCTAAACACTTCCTCTTTGGTGCTGCCTGATTTGAATTGATATTTGCTCAGATAAACTCTAGAAGTTTTTAATATGTCTCAGTTTATATCTCAGTTTATCTTTTAAATTGGGCTTCTCTGGTGGCACAGTTGATGAAGAATCCACCTACAGTGCAGGAAACCTGGGTTCGATCCCTGGGTTGGGAAGATCCCCTGGAGGAGGAAATGGCAACCCACCCCAGTATTCTTGCCTGGGAAGTCCCATGGAGAGAGGAACCTGGCGGGCTATAGCCTGTGGGTCACAAAGAGTCGACAGGACTGAGCGACTCGGCACAGGCACACATGCTCAAATCAGGCCAGCCCCTCTGGGAGTACAGCAGGAGCCTGCTGACTATTGCTCATGCGCATTTCAGGAGTCTTGCACCTGTGGAGCTTACTGTCCTAGACGCTGCTGGTGGGATGCAGCAGTGATGAAGGACTGAAAAAGGATGGGGCTTCCTGGATACAGAAGGTTTAGGGTAGCTATGTGAACAGTAGATTGTAGGAATTTTAACCTACATTACACATTAAATGTTAAAACTATAAAGAGTTTAAAATATAATTCAGAACCCCTCAAAGACGTCTTCTATAGAGAAAATAATGAGAAATTAACATTTGGGCCACCATCCCCAAATGGGTTTTCTTTTTAAAATCTGTTTTCTATCAGTATTTGAAGATTATTGAATCTTTTCACTCAGGACCCTAGTTTTCAAATGTGCTCGAATTCCTCCAAATCCTTCAAGGATCCCCTAGAAAGCAATGGCTGATCTGGGGGTCTTTTCTCAGCCCTGAGACCCTCCATCCCTGCTTTCACAAAAAGTGCTTCATATTGGTCTGTTTCACAGGTAAGATTGACTTAGGAGATTTTGTTTGAAAAAAGTTGTCTCGGTCTTAAAAAAAAAAAAAGTTTTAAAACCACTGTGGTAAGTAAATTTAATGCCTGGCTGCTGATAAGTCCTCAAAACATATTTGTTGGCCAAGGGTACTTGAACCACAAATGATTCTTCTGAAAGTCATATTTCATTCTTATTTAAAATAACATGAGATAGTATTAGAAACATTCATATATTTTCACAGAAGATGAACTATGACATTAATCTGGCCCATGTGGGAAGGTTAGGAAAACTGTGCTGCCGTTGACTAATCCATGAGTGGGGTTAAGGAGATCTCCTGGGGAGTCAGGAGGAGCATTTGAGCTGTCACCCTACTTACTCAACTCACACTTTCAGTTTTGGAGTAAATAGGGGGAAGTCTCCCTGGAGAAGGAAATAGCAACCCACTCCAGTATTCTTGCTTGAAAAATCCCATGGACAGAGGCTACAGTCCATGGGGTCACAAGGAGTCAGATACAAACTGAGGGACTAACATTTTCACTACTAAATCTGAAATGAATGGGCTTTTTTTTTGTTTGTTCCAGTTAAATACTAATGATCCTGTGGTCCTTTCCACTCTGAACAAAGACCTTGTCAGACCTCGGAGAAGCCACCTTTACTGCACACTCATCCTCCTGGTCAGATCTCATAACACAGCAATGCAGAAGTAGCTTTCTCAGACTTGTTAGCTGACTGTGACATAATGAGATACAGGTCGGCTAAGATGCACTCTGAGGGGAATATGGTGCTGATGAGCAAAGAATATGAGGCGGGCAGTGCTTTTTCCCCATCCAGGAATAACTAGCAATAGTGCCATTTATTGAACTCTTACTAAGAACCAAGCACCATTTTACAGTGAGAGACTGTGGCTGCTTTAATATGGTTCCAGTGGCTCTCCATTCTAATTAGAAAAGAATCTAAACACTTGACCTTGGTTCCAAGGCTCTAGCTAATCTGGTGCATCCTTCTCTCTGACTTGATGTTTCTCTTCGCACTCTCCCTTTTGGTAGCCTTACATCTGTCTTACTGGTCTTCATCCTGTCGCTTGGCTATCTAAGCTTATTGTGGGGTTTGTAGTCCTATTTATGGGGCTTCCTGGGTGGTGCAGAGGGTAAAGTCTCTGCCTGCAATGTGGGAGGCCCGGGTTCAATCCCTGAGTTGAGAAGATCCCCTGGAGAAGGAAATGGCAACCCACTCTTGCAAAGAGTTGGACACGACTGAGCGACTTCACTGGGTGGCGTAGTGGTAAAGAATCTGCCTGCAATGCAGAAGATCCAAATTCGATCCCTGCGTTGAGAAGATCCCTTGGAGAAGGGAATGGCTACCCACTCGAGTATTCTTACCTGGAAAAGCCAATGAACAGAGAAGCCTGGCAGGCTATAGTCCATGGGGCTGCAGCAAGTCAGACATAACTGAGTGAATAATAACATTACACACACATATGTAGAGCATACACTAATATATAGGGGCTTCGAGGTGGCACTAGTGGTAAAGAACCTGCCTGCCTGCCAGTGCAGGAGATGCAGGAGACATGGGTTCAATCCCTGGGTTGGGAAGGCCTAGAGAGGGCATGACAATCTACTCCAGTATTCTTGCCTGGAAAATCCCATGGACAGAGGAGCCACAGAGTCGGACATGACTAAAGTGACTTAGCACACATACTATATATACAGCAATATATGATATATATATAGCATACAGCATGTATAAGTAACATATATAGTGATTCCATGGACTGTAGCCCACCAGGCTCCTCTGTCCATGAAATTCTCCAGACAAGAATATTGGAGTGGGTTGCCATTCCTTTCTCCAGGGGGGAGGTCTTCCTGACCCAGGGATTGAACCTGGGTCTTCTACATTGCAGGCAGATTCTATGCCATCTGAATCACTGGGGAAGCCCACACATATATAGCATATATATTAAATTAAAAACTAATGCACCTGTAGTTCCTTCCTCATAGCATATATATATATATATATATATATATATATATATATATGTTAGTTGACTGGGGCAGACACGTATTTCTCAGAGTGACTCACTTTTGGAGTAGGTACAAAATGACTCTCTCCTGGGTTGAGAATCTGAGCCCTTCATCTGTGACTGAGACTCTCTGCCTTTTACAATCTGAGATAAATATGTTTACTTTCTTTTCTGAAGATTAGCATGAAAACACATCTTCTTAGGACTATGAATCTGGTTAATAAAAGAGTAATTTCAACTCAGAGCCTTTAAAGGCCTGGATGAACTTTTGGAAACATTATTATTTGAGATTCCTTTATTACCCTTGAGAGGATGTAGGAACCCAATAAGCCAAATAAGAGACTTGAGCTGTTTTTATTCCCTCATAGAGCAAATCAGAAGTCTACAAACTCTGTAAATAATGATTGCATTTAAACCACCTAAATTGAGCACCCTAAAGGCTTGCTTTGATAATTGAATTCTGGGATCCTTTGCTTTAAACTTTCTTAGCTTTGGATGAGTTACCTGACGGAATTTGTTAAAGCTTAGTTTACAAATGATAACTAGGCAAAGCTGTTTTTGTCTGCTGGGAATCATGACTACCAGTTGGAATGATCTGAGTAAAAGAACTTTTTTCTATGCAGCTCACTGCTTAGACTGCAGTGTTGGAAAATCTTATATCCAAATTCTTGTCAGTTGACCTCAATAACTTTCACTTTCAATGGTCTTGATGCGTTGATTTTTGTCTAACTTGAAACCTTGGGGAAAAAAAGAGGTTTCACCTGAAACTTGGCCCAGAATTCTTGTGGTTTATAAATCATGCACACACACTTGGGTTGGGTTCGTGTTTAGCACAAAAACCAGACAAGAAAACTTTTGCTTATTTCATATTAAAAGAAATTACAGTCGTGCCCAGAACACTAGTGTTATAGATACCAGAATGCACTTCTGGATATTTGAGTGGATAGGAAGATCTTAGGGCAGAGAATTAGACAGAAATCTTGGATATCTCATCTGAATGTACTAAATTTATTTCAGTACATTTTTAATATTTTTAGGCTTAAGGGAGTTATGATTATTTTTGGCATTAACAATGGAAAGAAATTCTTCTTGAAGTATTGAGATAAAATATTTAAGCAGTATTAATTTTCCTAAAGAATAATATAGAAGAAATGAAAAATTGGTGAGAAATGTTCTACAATCTCTAAATTTCTTCAAAAATTTAATCTGTGATTTTCTAAGGATGAATACCATTACAGTAAGAATATTTATATTTCTACCAGTGGTTATGAAATTTTTACTGAGTCATCTCAAAGCAAATAATTATCAAAAAATACCATTCAAAATTATTTGAATAGTTTGAATAAAACTTTATCTTCTAGATACTTACATATGAAGAACAAAATCAATTTATTGAGGAGCTGTCTCTTAATTCTGAGAAGAATGGCAGGCACATGTAGGAGCCTCCTCTTTTTTCTCCTAAGTAAACTGGTTATGATTTTGGAAGCATTCTAATTTTCCAATGACAAGAGGTTTTATATTCCTTTTACACAAATTAACTGCAGATAAATGTAATTAACACTTTCAATCACAGAAAAGTATGGCGAGTGAGGAGCATAAAAGCTTGCAAATGGAAGAAAGAGAGGCACATAGAGTTCTACATCCACAGAAACCCAAATAAAGTGTAAGGAATGGAGTAAGCTCCGATGAAGTAATGGAGAGCTCAAGGTAGCAAGCATGGGGAAAATACTTTCCCACAGAGGTATCTTCATAAAAATTGTGAGGGAACCCATAGAAGATGTCTAAAGAGTTTGCTGAATAGCCTTTCTGCGGACTGATGTAGCTATGCGGGTTATCTAATCTTGTAGGATTGTGTGCCTTTGTCTCTATTCGACTAGGTTCCTACAACTCTGGAGAGACGTTAACTGGTACAATACTGCACATGCTGCTGACTTTGTGCGACCCCATAGACGGCAGCCCACCAGGCACCCTCCCCTCCCCACCCGCCCCCGTCCCTGGGATTCTTCAGGCAAGAGCACTGGAGTGGGTTGCCATTTCCTTCTCCAATGCATGAAAGTGAAAAGTGAAAGTGAAGTCGCTCAGTCATGTCTGATTCCTAGTGACCCCATGGACTGCAGCCTACCAGGCTCCTCCGTCCTTGGGATTCTCCAGGCAAGAGTACTGGAGTGGGGTGCTATTGCCTTCTCTGACAAAACTGCACATACAACTGTTCATAACTATGCAAATGATTCCTGCTTAAGGCACTGTGAATGGATTTCTCAGAGTTAGCGCAGGCTGCCATAACAAAACAGTGTAAAGGGTAGCTTAAACAACAGAAATGATTTTCTCACAGGCCTTAAGTCTAGAAGTTTGAGATCAGAATGCCCATAAGGTTATATTCTGGTGACAGCTCCCTTCCTGGCTTGCACATGGCCACTTTATGACGTCCTCACGTGGCAGGGGGAGTGACCACTGGTATCTCTTGCTCTTTTATAAGGGCACAAGTTCTATTGGATTAGGGATTTACTCTTAAGTCCTCATTTAACCCTAATCATATCCTTGAAGGCTCTACCTCCAAATAGTCACATGAAGGTGTTAGGGCTTTAATAAATGAATTTGGGTACGGATTGTGAGGGGCAGGGACAATTCAGTCCTTAACACTCAGGCAGATAATGTATTATCTCTGTATGTCAGAGTATCGTTTAAACCAGGGGTTCTCAACCTCCAGGATCTAATGCCTGATGATCTGAGGTGGAGCTGATTTAATAATAATAGAAATACAGTGCACAATAAATACAATGCTCTTGAATCATCCCCAGACTATCTCTTACCCTCAATCCATGGAAAAGTTTTCTTCCTTGAAACTGGTCCCTGGTGTCAAAAATGTTGGAAATTGCTGCTTTAAACCATTTGTGGCATCTTACTGGTTCCCTCATTGTGAAATTGTTCGTCTCTCAGTCGTGTCTGACTTTGCAATTCCATGGGCTGTAATTTGCCAGGCTCCTCTGTCCATGGAACTCTCCAAGCAAGAATATTAGAATGGGTAACCGTTCCCTTCTTCAGGGGATCTTCCCGACCCAAGGATCGAACCTTGGGTCTCCTGATTACAGGCAGATTCTTTACTGTTTGAGCCACTTTATTAATTAATTAGTTAAATCAAATCTTTGATGTGTTTGTTTTATAGTTGCATAAGTCATAATTATATCTCTTTTTAAGATTTACTCTTTAACAAGAGGATCCAACTTTATTCTTAGACAGTAGCTCCTAAACTACTGTAAAGAGTCAGATATTTTAAGACCCTTTTATACCTCAATTTATTGGAGTCACTTTCCCTGGTTGAAAAAACTCACCTTGGCTTTTTTTTAATAGCTTATGGATCAATTATGAATTGAAAAGTAGCTGGATTAAGGGCTTCCCTGGTGGCTCAGAGATAAAGAATCCGCCTGTAATGTGGGAGACTCGGATTTGATTCCTAGGTAGGAAAGATCCCCTTGGCAAAGGGAATGGCACCCCATTCCAGTATTCTTGCCTGGAAAATTCCATGGACAGAGAAGCCTGATGGGCTACTGTCTATGGGGCTACAAAGAGCTGGATTAAAAACATTGAGAAGTCCATATCCTTAGGCTTAGACCCTGGTGGATTCCTACAGGTTGTACAATTTGGTTGAAGTTACTCAAACCCTTGGCCTCAATTCCTAGATCAATATACTGAAGGATTTGGGGTGAATTTTTTCTAATGTCCCTTCCAGTTATTAGAATGTGCTTGTCCCATGATCTGTGCATATAAAGGGTGGGTTGTAGAGACAAAATATTCTCAGTTGTCTTGGAAAAAAAAAAGTTTTAATGAAATATCCACATTTCAGTGACATCTGCCTTCTCTTTACCCTGCCAGGTAAGACTGGGTTTCAGAAGATTTTCTTTCTCTTCTTTTTCCCGTTCTTTTATACAGCTGCTTCCTGCTCCCTCAAGAAGTCGCTACCTCCCTTTGTGTTCAAGTTTCTCCATCTGTGAAAGGCAAGGCTGAGTGCCCATCAGCCTCCCAGGGGTATTCCATGTCTGATTCCTTTTCAGAGCTTTCACTATGCTGGGCATTATCTACAGGCTAAGCTTGGCATTTCCTTCCTTTCCTTTCTTGATCATAATTTGATCCCAACTTCCTTGGGAGCCTCTTGTCTATACAACATGTCAGTAGTTCTAATCCTGTTTTAACATAATTTAGAGCTATGGTGATGCTAATGATGTCATTGATAATGAGCTGGGGATTGGCAGAGATCCTTTTAAAAAGTGTGTTCGAATAGCGAAGAAAAGAATTTAAAAACAAACAAAAAAAAATGAAACAAACAACAACAAAACCCCCCACAGTGATATACAGGAAAAGGTGTCCATCTAAATAAATTAATTTACACATGATAGTGTTTCCAGATAAAATGTAGGACATTCAGTTAAATTTGAATTGCAGATAAACAGAGAATAAATTTTTAGCATCCCACGCAATGGACATGTGCTTATCCATACTAAAAACATTTTTTGTTGTTTATCTGAAATTCAGTTATTTAACTGAGTGTCCTGTATTTTTATTTCTTAAATACAGCAATCTTAATAAGACATTAAAAACAGGGCTTCTGTCCAGCAACTTCTGACTGAGATAAACTGAGGTTCCAGTGTGAGGCTAGGCTTTTTTCAGTTCTTCAAATATTAAACAGAGAAATATTCTGAAGTTGACAAGGGGAAGAGGTTGAAACTTCCCCATAGTTATACCTTTAAAAAAAAACATGTGGGAAAACTGTAGATATCTTCACTCTGAAATTTTAATGTCCTTGGATATTTGGTCCTAGAAAAAAATAATTCCATGATAAGTTGCAGTTTGTTTTCATATGTTTAATAGAAACAATGCAAGAATTTTCTAATGGCTATAAAAATCATGCTGTTTTGCGGGATTCTGAAGGTAGTATTCATAAACAACGAAAGGTTATGGGTATTTTCAGGACGTCTTTGGCTTTAAAGCAAGCACTCAGTGCCAAGAATACTGCTGCACAATTGTAGGCGCTGATTCAGCGGTCATTCTGTCGAGGATTGTGTGATAAGCATGTAACAAAAGGCTTGGACGATCTCCACCGTACATATGCGCACCGCTGCTCCCCGTGCTCCCTCAGAGCACCACCCGTGACTCTGTACCCTCTACAGAAACGAACTATGAGGGAGACTGACTCCATTCATCGACTAGTAGAGAAGCAGCTCCTTACTAGCTCTGCAAAAACAGAAAGGACTTTTATCTAATGATTTTTGGCAAATAAAATGATGTGTGTGTATATTCACTCATGTCCGCCTCTTAGCGATGAATTCTCTAGGCAAGAATACTGGAGTGGGTTGCCATTTCCTTCTCTAGAGGATCTTCCTGAGCCAGGGATCAAACCTACATCTCCTGCGTGTCCTGCACTGCAGGCAGATTCTTTATCACTGCACCGCCTAGGAAGCCTAAAGTGATCAGAAAGTTGAAAGTGAAAGTGAAGTCACTCAGTCGTGTCTGACTCTTTGCAACCCTGCAGACTGTAGCCCTGGAGAAGGCAATGGCCCCCCACTCTAGTACTCTTGCCTGGAAAATCCCATGGACGGAGGAGCCTGGTAGGCTGCAGTCCATGGGGTCGCTGAGGGTCGGACACGACTGAGCGACTTTACTTTCACTTTTCACTTTCATGCATTGGAGAAGGAAATGGCAACTCACTCCAGTGTTCTTGGCGGGGGGGAGTCCCAGGGTCAGGAGAGCATGGTGGGCTGCCGTCTATGGGGTCGCACAGAGTCGGACACGATTGCAGCGACTTAGCAGCAGCAGCAGCAGACTATAGCCCACCAGGCTCCTCTGTCCGTGGGATTCTCCAGGCAAGAATACTGGAGTGGGTTGCCACACTGAGAGGGATGACCATCTCTGTCATCTAACCCAGCGCTACTCAAAGTCAGGTCAGTTCTCTAGTGCTGGTGTGTGAGCTGTCACCATTCAGCAGCAAGAAAACAAGAAATTTAGAGCAAACATTTAGAAACCTTTATAGTTACCCCACAGGTTAAAAACAGATCTGTTGAATTTAATACTGAAAAGTTGGAGCTTGCATGCTGTATACTTTTCTTATTATTGCTGGCTTCATTTTTCTAGTAATTTGTTTTTTTATAACTATTTCACAAAAGTATCAGTTATTAAAACAGTATCATATTGTAAAGATGAAAGGCACACTGTTTGATGTCCTTTAATCACTCCTACAATGTTTTAAATAAGAATCACTAAATTTATCAATTCAGACTTTCAATATATAGTAATTACAAAGGAAGTCCTTTGCTAGATACTGTGGGTAAAGTGATGAATAAGATAGGCATAGTAGTGGGGTAGTGGGGTTTCTGACCTCACAGAGTACATTTCAAGGAATAAGATGTAATCAAATCACAATAAAATAGAAATATACAAGGTGAACTGGGAGTGCCTTGTAAGAGACCCGGAACTGATTAAGAAGTCTGCGAAACAGTCCCAGAGCTGGGAAATCACCCAAGCCCTGTTAGGAGTGCTAGTCTGAAATTCAGAGGAGAGATCTGAGCCGGAGGTATCAATGTGGAACAGTCCTCTGAAGATGTTAACTGAAGTCTGAGGAATGGATGAAATTGCCTACGTAGAAGACAGCACGTGAAAAGAGGGGAGAACTGAATCTTACAGGTCTAGCAGCTGAAATGAACCCCCAAAGAAAATGGAGATAGAGTAGCAAAGAGGTGAGAAGAATTGAGATCTGTGGAGCCCCTGAAGCTAAACAAAGAGGGTCTGGAGAAACAGGGAATGATACAGAACTTCCAATACTGCTGAGAGGTCAAACCAGAACTGAAACAATAGGCACTTTCTTCACAGAGTTGTGGTTTTTGGTGGGAGAGGTTCCTGGGATCTGGTGATAGTCGAGGGAATGTTTCAGAAGCCAACATGAAGGAAGAGTTAAGGAAAGGAATACAGCAATTATAAGCAACTCTTTCTATAAGTTTTGCTGGAGAATGGAAAACAGTTTAGGACTATATTTAGAGGGAAATATACATGAAAGAATTTTTATCTTACCTTTAAGATGAAGCAGCGAATAGAAATGCTGATTGTGGTGCAGTGAAGTGAGTCCCTGTCACGTCTGACTCTTTGCACCCCATGGACTGTGGTGCATGGAATTCTCCAGGCCAGAATACTGGAGTGGGTAGCTGTTTCCTTCTCCAGGGGATCTTCCCAACCCAGGCATCAAACCCAGGCCTCCCGTATTGCAGGCGGATTCTTTACCAGCTGAGCCACTAGGAAAAGTTATCAAAAGCAAGAGCTTGAAGATAATGAAGTGCTAGTCAATGGCAGTTTCCAAGAAAGCAGGAGGAATGAGAATTCCTGTGTGATTTAACACTCATCCCACTTATAATGATAAATACCTGCTCTCTACTAGGTTCTCACCTCCTGAGGGCAGGGACCACGTTTGTGTGGTTCATCACCCTCTACTCAGACCCTGGGCTAGTGCTGGGCCATCGAGACGCTCAGAAAATAATGAAGAGAACCTGACTCCCAAAGAGGGTGTGTGTCTTTTAACATATGGAGAAGTGCCTCTTCCTGCTAAGAAGACATGAAGGAAATCTTCGAAAGGGAGAAATTAGAGGGATTTTTCAACCGATACATTTTCTCTGTGAAATGAAAGAGTGAAAAAAGAAGGGGGGATTGATAGGGTAGAAGTCAAGTCAGGAGGGTTTCCCTTGTGGCTCAGATGGTAAAGAATCTGCCCTCAAATCTGCCTGGAGATCTAGGTTTGATCCCTGGGTAGGGAAGATTCCCTGGAGAAGGAAATGGTTACCCACTCCAGTATTCTTGCCTGGAGAACCCCATGGACAAAGGAGCCTGTAAAGACCCTGACGAAAATGATCAAGTTTTGACACTACTGTTTGATAGTACAAGTCTGACACTACTGTAACAATATTTACTGAACCAATGAAGAGTAATAAATGGCAATCTGTGATGACAACACAGCGAAGTTGTGTTAGATATTCATGTATGGTCCATACTTCTTGGAGTCACAGCTGTCAAAGAAGTCAAGAAGGAGAAAAATCTTCTGGTTGACCGGGAAGTTTGTAGACTAAGAAGAGGTTGGGCTTTGGCACTGGGAAAGCAGTGTGGCCAGAAACTCAGTGACAGGATTTGGCTCTTTGGAATTGACAGGAAGAGCAGCTCCATTGAGCTGAAGCTCCCCTCAGGTACTAAAATGAAGGAATCGGGGGCAGGAGGAACGGCAATAGAGGGTCATGAGCACCCCTGGCCATTTCATAAAGTGCCTGTGCTGCCTTAATATCTCCCAATCTCATGCTGAACTCTTCGTGTTTTAGATTCACACCACCCATCCTTCTTCCCTCTTTTCTGCTGTCTACCACTCTCCACTCACTCTCATTTATTGAGGACTTTGACCCAGGTTTTCCTTCCAGTCCAGGGCCTGAGTTTGCACTGATGAATTGTGTGCTGGAAGCTAAATCACAACCAGATCTAGCTTCAAGTGCATCTGGGAAATGTCATTGTTTCGTTTTTAAGCCTTTTTAGTACAGGAAGAAGCAGTAGAAGGAGATTTGTTGTTGTTTAGTTGCCAAGTTCAATGGCACCCCACTCCAGTACTCTTGTCTGGAAAATCCCATGGACGGAGAAGCCTGGAAAGCTGCAGTCCGTGGGATGGCTGAGGGTCGGACACGACTGAGCAACTTCACTTTCACTTTTCACTTTCATTCATTGGAGAAGGAAATGGCAACCCACTTCAGTGTTCTTGCCTGGAGAATTCCAGGGATGGGGGAGCCTGGTGGGCTGCCGTCTACGGGGTTGCACAAAGTTGGACACAACTGAAGCAATTTAGCAGCAGCAGCAGTAGTTGCCAAGTTGTATCTGACTCTTGCAACTCCATGCACTGTAGCCCATTAGGCTCCTCTGTCCATGGGATTTTCCCAGACAAGTATACTGGAATGGGTTGCCATTTTCTCCTCCAGGGGATCTTCCCCACCCAGGGATTGAACCTGTGTTTCCTGTGTCTCCTGCAATGGCAGGAGGATTCTTTATCACTGAGCCACGAGGGAAGCCCAAAAGGAGACTGGATAGATATTAAACAAGGAAATATCCACTATTATATTCACCACAGTGGACAGAGAAAAGTATAAGATTATATAACAAATATATTCTATATTATAATTTTAATTTTATAGAATATATTATATTATATATTTTATAGAATATAGTATATTATAATTTTATAGAATTATAAAATTCTATTATATTATAATTTTATAGAATTATAATAAAATTATAATTTTATAGAATAAAATTATGAGGCAGAAAAAAGACTAGCAAAGTTTAAAAAAAAAGTCTTCTGATATAATGCTAAGTGATGAATTACAGCTTGAAGAACTCTGTTGATATAATATTATAAATATGCAACAACTGATGAACATATGGAGAAATAGTTGATATCACAGACAAATTAGGTAATGTGACAGCAGGGACCTATCGTATAGCACAGGGGATTCTGCTCAATGTTATGTGGCAGCCTGGATGGGAGGAGGGTTTGGGGGAGAATGGATGCTTACATGTATATATATGGTATATGTATGGCTGAGTCCCTTTGCTGTCCACTTGAAATGGTTACAACACTGTTAATTGGCTCTACCCCAATACAAAGTAAAAAAAAAAAATTAAATCAGGCAATGTGATATGGGAGGACAGAGAAAAGTATAAGATTATATAACAAATATATTCTATATTATAATTTTAATTTTATAGAATATATTATATTATATATTTTATAGAATATAGTATATTATAATTTTATAGAATTATAAAATTCTATTATATTATAATTTTATAGAATTATAATAAAATTATAATTTTATAGAATAAAATTATGAGGCAGAAAAAAGACTAGCAAAGTTTAAAAAAAAAGTCTTCTGATATAATGCTAAGTGATGAATTACAACTTGAAGAACTCTGTTGATATAATATTATAAATATGCAACAACTGATGAACATATGGAGAAATAGTTGATATCACAGACAAATTAGGTAATGTGACAGCAGGGACCTATCGTATAGCACAGGGGATTCTGCTCAATGTTATGTGGCAGCCTGGATGGGAGGAGGGTTTGGGGGAGAATGGATGCTTACATGTATATATATGGTATATGTATGGCTGAGTCCCTTTGCTGTCCACTTGAAATGGTTACAACACTGTTAATTGGCTCTACCCCAATACAAAGTAAAAAAAAAAAATTAAATCAGGCAATGTGATATGGGACAATTTTTATCTTGTATTTCAATTATGTTAATTGGTTTGTGTTACAGTAACATCAAAATTGATAATGAAATTTTTTTTTTAAAAAATGAAAATGAAATTTTTTTTAAAGTTAAGTTGGCAAGACTAAAGGTTTAACAATTAATATGAACTGGGGAAGTAAGGTGAAGGTGAAAGTCGGTGGTGGTAAGATCAAAGAACTAAGAATTTTGCTCACCTGTCCTGTACCTAACACAGTGCTTAACAGATAATAGATGCTCTGCATGTGTTTTGAATGAACATCTCTTTAGCTCAGGAAAAAATTGTCCAAATGACACTGATTCTCCAAATTCCTTAAATACTTGATATAGCTATCTTTTTTACTGTTGGGGAAACTAAAGTTTCTTAGAACTTAAGTTCTAAGATGGGAAGCATAGTAATCTGTTGCAATTGTATAGTCTTTTACCTTTCAAAGCTCTTTTGTGTAACATTTTTGCTTACATAACACAATTTATCTATGTTATCTCTGTAAATGACTGTCATTGTTGTTACCCCTGAGACATAGCTGTGGAGTAACCTGTGTTTTAAGAATGGGTACGCTGAGATACACGGTGCAGTAGGGAATGACTTAGGGCCTGACAACCGTTCAAGACCACAGCTCAGTTGTTCAGATGCAAGCAACCACTGAAAGAACCAGGTACATTTTTTCTGTTGTTGTCAATGATTTCCTCTGGGTTCCTTAGCAAGCGGTGAAAGAGCAAAGAGAAGGAGTCAAATGATTTGGGATTGAGATCTGACTCAACTTCTGACTGACTCTGGATCAGCTCCTAAAAGCCACGATACTTGCTTTGTTGGCTTCTTGATCGAGTGAAATAGCACTAAATTTTATAGTCTATGAGAAATCTATGTTTGGCACCGTTTTTCTCCTTAAGACTTTTATATCAATTGTGATAACCACAGTGTCTTCTGGATTTATAACACCAAATTGAAGTGATTAATTTAGTGCAAGACACTATATGAAGTGAAGTGAAGTCCACTCTTTGCGACCCCATGGACCGCAACCTACCAGGCTCCTCCATCCATGGGATTTTCCAGGCAAGAGTACTGGAGTGGGGTGCCATTGCCTTCTCCAGACAATCTTCCCAACCCAGGGATATATATGCATGCTAAATACATATTGTTAATAAATATGTATATATAATAAATGAGACGAATAAAAACAAGTTCAGAAGTAGTATGAAAATATACAAAAGGGACAAGTGAGTCATCTACTCCAAGTTTTTTAATAGTAGGAAAAACCCTCAGCATTAAAAAAAAATTGTAGTTGCTTTACAATGTTATGTTAGTTTCAGGTATGCAACATAGTGATTCAGTGTTTTTGCATCGAAAACATGTTCTCCCCTCCTGAGCACAGGGACCAGGTTTGTGTGGTTCATCACCCTCCACTCAGCACCTGAGCTAGTCCTGGACATTGGAGATGCTCAGAAAATAATGAAGAGATCCTGACGTCCATAGAGGATGTGTGTCTTTGACACATGGAGAGGTACCTCTTCCTTCCTGCTAAGAAGACACGAAGGAAAACTTACATTACAGGTTATTACAAGGTAATGGCTGTAATTCCCTGTGCTATACAGTCTATCCACGTTGCTAATCTATTTTATCCACAATAGTTTGTATATATTAATGTCATACCCCTAATTTGTCCCTTCCCCCTTCCTGGTTCCCTTTGGTAACCGCAAGTCTGTTTTCTATATAAGAACTCAGCATTTTTGTAGCTTCCTTCCTCTTTATCACTCCAAACATAAAGTAAATATAGAGATCTAAATACATGGCTAAAGAAGCCCATTAAAACCAACTCAAATGCATTTGCACCAAAGATAACCGAAATTTTGGACTTTCTGTTATATAGATCCAGGTCTGAGTCCTTTCCTAAAACAAGATCTGTACATCAAGCTGCTGATGTTTGAGTGGTAGCCAGAACTGATTTTGAATTTCATTTTGTTTCCTGTTGCAGTTCTTAATTATGTCTTGAAACATTAACAACATCAAATGAAGGCTTTCTTGGAGATTTGAAAAATCCCAGACACAACAGTCTTTAAGAAAAATCTCTCACCTAGTGTATCATTTCCCATCCAGTCAGTGACGCTGACAGTCTTACCTGAGCACACAATCTCTTCTCCGCAACTGTCCACAGAGGAGACTGCGCTGAGGTTAAGTTTTTAAGCCAAAGGCAACCGAGTGTATTTGGGCAAAAACCCAAGGAACTTTGCCCAAAGGATAGTTACGCATTCCGCTCCCTTGTTTGCCAACATGATCACGCGGAACCCAGTGAGTTCCCCGAGCGCTAGGAGCAGCCACTTCTCTGTGAGGCCAAGAGTCCCACTGCCCTGACACACCACCAAACTCCAGGGCACATGGCGGGGGCATCGCCTGTGTCCTTTCAGGCTGAAAGCTCGATTAATCTTTGGTTCCACGGACAGCCCAGGGACAGAGCGGCTTTGAACACCACCCACTCTCCTAGGGGTCATCACCTGTTGCCTCGCCAAGGCCAAGGGAGGTCAGTTCTCAAGGGGAATTTTCAAAAAGGAGACAGGCTCGGTCTGTCCATAAAAGGATCTCTTTGAGGTCGGTGGAAAAAAAAAAAAAAGCAATGCATTTCGTGTTCCCAGTTAGAGCCTCTGGAACGAGGCTGCCTGAGAATAGGCCTGTGAACGGTTCTTGTTGGAGGGCAGCCAGCAGAGATGGCCCAGACGGTTTTCACAGGACCTCTCACCACCAGCCCTCACCCAGAGCAGCTGAAACTGGAGTCTGGGCGGCCACCTCCCGGCCCCACCTCCCCTCACCCTCACCCCAGGGGTAGAGGGCTGCGGAGCAGCACTCTGCCACCAAACAGCTGCCTTCTAACAGGATCAAGTCATTCAGGGTCAAGGGCAGGAAACCAGATTTCCACACACAAGCCCGATGAAACGCTGACATTTGCGGATGCCCATAGAGAGCCTTCACCCTTGCGCCCTCCTTCCCTCGCTGTGAGAAAGTCAGGAAATCCATCCTCCAGTGCCTTTCCCACCACAGAACCCTTCAGCTCACTGCACCTGCGGATGGGGCTTCCCTGGGAGCTCAGATCACAAAGAACCTGTCTGCAATGCCAGAGACCCGAGCGTGATCCCTGGGTCAGGAAGATCCCCTGGAGCAGGGCATGGCAACCCACTCCAGTATTCTTGCCTGGAGAACTCCATGGACACAGGAACCTGGTGGGCTACAGTGCATGGGGTCACAAACAGTCAGACAAGTGAGACTTCAGTCACTAGGAGACACAGGCAGTGGCCGTCCCTGCACAGTTCTCAGGATGGTGTACCTCCCTTTACTTCCTTCCCTTCCCTCTGGAGACTTGGGGTGCATTCAGGAGAACAGCCCTGTGAGCTGGGGTTGCTCAGCATGGGAGATCAGGGCTGAGGGGCAGGCGTGGGCAGCCCTGGATGTGGCTGAGGAAGGGGCAGGAGAGAGGCGGCCGGTCACACCTGCCTCTCCCGCGTGGAGGAGCCAGCATCCACCCTACGGCTCCCTGGAACCTGAGGGCCTCCCCTTTCCTCTCCTGCCTCCCCTACCCCACTAAGACAACTGAGCATTTTTTTAAAAATTAAGATTTGAGAGAATATGAGAGTTCAGAAGCCAAAGAAAGAGTAAGAAAATGTGAAATCAGAAAGAGCTCTGTGCCAGACTCTCAGGGACAAACTGCTCATCTTGCTCCCCAAAAGTTAAACTTTTACTTCCCTCCTGGGGTCCTCTGGGAAATAATTTTCTTTACTGAAATATCTGAAATTTGTCATCATCTCCACTTTTATTTGAAAGAAGTGAATCCTTCTAGAAGACCTACATGCACAGCCGGGCCTCGTGGCTCATGCTTGGCCTCTGTCTCCACAGGCCAACAGCACTATTTCGCTTCTGTCCAGACCCAGGGTAAGCATCTCCTTCCCTGTGAAGCCTTGCAGGTGTCCTCAGATATGCACTTTTTTTCCCAGATTCTATAGGAACCACTACTCTACACCTTGAGCTACTAAGTACAACTACATACACATAGTACTTAGTCTTAATGAAGTGAAACTAAGTTCTTTGGCTACTACCAGTGAAGCAATGACGCAAGGCTCTTCTCCTGGTGCTGCCGCATGGAGACTTCACCAACTCTGTGCCCCTGCGGCCAAGCCCAGGCCTTGGTGGGGCGACTGTGGGTACTGAACCTAGCGATTCAGTGGGCTGGAGCTCACACTTTGGCTCCATAGCAGCAAAGCTCTAACAAGCCCCTTAGGGAGGCTTCCCAGGTGGCTCAGCGGTAAAGAATCTACCTCCCGATACAGGAGATGCAGATTTGACCACTCTGTAGGGAAGATGCCCTGGAGAAGGAAATGGCTACCCACTGCAGTATTCTTGCCTGGGAAATATGAACAGAGGAGGCTGGTGGGTTGCAATGAGTCAGACATGACTTCGTGACTGACATGCCCACACCTATCTCTTAGCTGTTAAGGCAGTCACCCAAAGGTGAATCTGCTCCTGGTGATACAGAGTGTGGATCTGGGTGCGTGGCTTCCAGGGACAAACCAATATAAGAAAATCCAGGAGGACAAGAACTCTGGCAACATCCACTAACACAACCTTCTGTGGCACCAAGTCTTTATTAGATTTGGTGTGTGTTCTTTTGGAATCTGCACATGTTCTTATTGTTGTTTGTTTAAGCCTGAAGCGGTCTTGTCTCTCAGCTCCCTCATCCCAGAGGCTGATGGACGCCAGTTACTGTTTAGATGCTGGTAGGATGCTATTTGAGCGAACCACATCTGAGGACCCTGGTGCTGGTAAAGCATCTTTTCAGTGGAATAATGCAAGACAGCACATTTGGGGAGGTGAAAGGCATGCAGTGGTAGTTCAGAAGGAAGACAAAGGGGAAACAGACCGCTGACTCTGGTGGGAACCAGGGTGGTATGTGGCATCCCTCACATGAAGACAAAGATCCCAGCAAATTACCACAATGCCAAACAGAGGGGCCGTGACAGACATAATGGAACCACATAGCCCTGCCTTTGTGCAACAATTAAGAGGAAAATCATAGAGTATGCATTGGTTGTTTTCAGACAAGAGAATTAAAAGACTTGGTTGGTTTTCCTTCAAAATGCATTTCAAGAATTCCTCAGGTAAAGAGATGAAGGGTGCATACTTCCACAGAGCTGCAGGCACAATCTCAGGCTGCAGAGCTGTTTCCTTTGGGGGCTTCATGATTTCCCATCGCACCCGTGCTAGTTAATTTCTCCAGCTTCCAAAAGGCCACCTGGACATCTCCAAGTTGCTCATCCACCTCTTCTCTTTTAAATTTCAATTTTCTTCTCTGAAAACCTATCTTCAGCCCAAGGAGCCTCTCCATGCAGCTCTCTGGAGCTTGTCAACCTTGCACTATTGCTAAAAGGATGGATCATGGCCCTCCCTCTTTGCTGATTCCCTTTGTCACATGTCCTTATATGACATTAGCGAAAGAAGTGAGTACTTTATGAGCCTGGTGTTGTGCAAATTCCCTCATCTGTTGCTGGTTGCTATTTTAATAGGAAAATAGGGAAAGAAGGGTAAGGTATACCTGGATTTTTCTCTGCTGCAAAGCTCTCAGATATTTTATAAAAACACATTGTGGATGCTGAGGCTATTGAATAAATTGCAAGAATCTTCTGAGCTTGTTCTAAGTCCCCTTCCCCTCTTCTTCTCCTGGAGACACCTCAGTTCTGAACTTTGGAGCAGGCTGAAGAAAGATCAGGAAGCGTCAAAAGTTACTCAGTCAGACAAAACCCAGAAGATGCTTAGGCTCTGCACTAGGAAATAGTGTTCTTTCAAACGTAGAAGTAAAAAGCGCGTGAAAGCATTTTATGGAAAAAAGAAACAAACATATTTTATTATAATCACTTAAAGTGGAGAAGGCAATGGCAACCCACTCCAGTACTCTTGCCTGGAGAATCCCATGAACGGAGGAGCCTGGCGGGCTGCAGTCCATGGGGTCGCTAGGAGTTGGACACGACTGAGTGACTTTGCTTTCACTTTTCACGTTTATGCATTGGAGAAGGAAATGGAAACCCACTCCAGTATTCTTGCCTGGAGAATTCCAGGGACGGAAGAGCCTGGTGGGCTGCCGTCTCTGGGGTCGCATAGAGCTGGACACAGCTGAAGCGACTTAGCAGCAGCAGCAGCATGAGAAATCACTTTTGGAAGAATCTGAGTCATGGTTTTGACAAAGAAACTCAGAATGTCTACTTTGGGCCCACAACGTTCCTCTGGCACTCCACAGGAAGGGCAAGAGGCAGGAAGCTCCACACCGATGCAGGACTCTTCTCAAATGCTGGAAGTGGAAAACTGCATAAGATTTCTCAAAACAAAGCCTTGTGTTGTAAAACTCTGGGGTGGTCTTCCTCAAAACAATCCCTCAAAGGCCCAAGATGACTTTGGGACATAGTAAAACCTAAAAGAAAGGAAACCAAATAAAATCTGCAGAATCATTACATGGTAGGAAGCCAATCTAAGGCTGGGGATTTAAGAGCAGTGACCTCCTTTGGCCATCCCTGACTCCATCCTCCACCCTTGAGAACCTGAGGCTTATTCCATCACGTTCCATTTCTGAGGTGCCTGGTGAGACTCGTTGATTCATTTATGTATTCAATTTAGTAAAAAAAATGTCTACTTTAGTGCCACCCTTTGAGTGTACTATGCTATGTAGCACTGAATTTACAAAGGATAATAATCATAGCTAAGATTTATTGAGTTGCTACTCATCATCGTGATGTTTTACAGGTATTTCTCACTTATTCCTTACAAAGTAGATAGTATTATTGTTGTTGTTTTTATTGCTATTATTGTTTTCAACTCATGGATGAAGAAATTGAGACTCGACTGGCTAACTTGCTCAAGGACACAAATCAATTAAGGGATTTGTCTGGGATTCAAATCCATGTGATCTGACCCCACAGCCCATGCTTTAATCACCATGTAACACTAAACAGGGGCATATAACTGCCCTCAGGAACTTATACTCTAGTGGAGGAGACGAAGCATGTAGACACATTACAAGGCATTGTGCTTATAGGCAAACAGGAGCTTAGAGGTTTGCGCAACTGGGCTATGAGGGTAAAATCACCAGTGGACAAGGTTACAGTAGTTAACTTGAGAGCAAGGTGGGATTTGAACTGTGCCTTGACAATAGATACAATTTTATAACTGTATCATTTTCCTGGGACTTCCCTGGAGGCTCAGTGGTAAAGAATCTGCCTGCCAATGCAAGAGACACAAGTTCGATCCTGCCTCCTGACTTCAGCTCTCCTACCAACTAGGACAGAATGATATATCCTAAGCCTGTCTTCCTACCGTGGGCTCCAAGGATTAGAGGAGTGCCTGCCAAGTTGATAAACATGAAGTTCATGTGATGTACCAGGCATGTAGTTATAGAACAGCGTTGTTACATGGTCTTCACCTGGATAGGCAAAGGAGATGAAAGTAGACCAGGTCAAACTCTGAAGCCAGTGTTTTGGACTTAAGAAGTGTTCAAAGCAGAAAAAGACCCAGATGAAAATAAAAGAGAGATAAAGACCCAGATGACACTTCCAACGATTGCACTATCATTGGACACAAGGCGTGGTCCTTTGTGGTCTTGTTGGCTCAGCGGTAAAGAATCTGCGTAC
Organism: Madoqua kirkii; assembly: GCA_006408675.1. Taxonomy (NCBI): domain Eukaryota; kingdom Metazoa; phylum Chordata; class Mammalia; order Artiodactyla; family Bovidae; genus Madoqua; species Madoqua kirkii. Next base: position 13,577 of record SJYC01020026.1, on the reverse strand, counting down.
AATGGAGGACACGTGTTCAAGAGACATGGGTTCAATCCCTGGGTTGAGAAGATTTTCTGGAGAAGAAATGGTAACCCACTTCAGTATTCTTGCCTGGGAAATGCCATGGACAGAGAAGCCTGGTGAGCTACAGTTCATGGGGTCACAAAAGAGTCGGACGTGACTTAGTGACTAAACAACAATGATGAAATAAGGGCTAGACAAAGTGAATGAGGGCACATGTTATAACTGGAATAGTTGTTCTGAAGACAGAGGTGCCACTCACAGCTTGGGTGAACCATTTCCCCAAATTTGGGTTTTAGTAAGAGGTTGAAAATGATCAGGATTTAAACAGGTGGAAAGAAGCATAATTTTAAGGAAGAGATGAACATTTATTACAGTATTTCTCAAGATGATGTCAATAAGTACAGCATTAAAAGAGAGATAGAAGGAGTTTGTGTTCAAGGGATTAAACGTGAAAGCAAATTAATATTTTCCCCATAGGATCTCTTAGAAATAACTAAATGATAATGTGTCCAGTAGGGAAGAAATAGTGTGCAATGCTTCTGGACCTTGGGAAGTAATGTTACATTAAATTCTTTGTTTCTGTTATATATGAGATATGGTAAATCATTACAATAATTAAAATGTATATCACATGTAACAAAGTCCACAGGAGAAGGTCGGGCTTCAGGGCTGGTTGATTTAGTGTCTCAGTGTTATCCTGTGAGACTCAGGTTCCTCTCATACCCCTACCCTGATATCCACAGCACTGAGTTCAGCTTTCCTGAGACCATGAATTAGCCACCAGCAATAACTGTGACCAATACTTCCCTGTTCATAGTCAGTGGGATAGAGAGGAACTTAAATTCTTTGTTTCTGTTATATATGAGATATGGTAAATCATTACAATAATTAAAATGTATATCACATGTAACAAAGTCCACAGGAGAAGGTCGGGCTTCAGGGCTGGTTGATTTAGTGTCTCAGTGTTATCCTGTGAGACTCAGGTTCCTCTCATACCCCTACCCTGATATCCACAGCACTGAGTTCAGCTTTCCTGAGACCATGAATTAGCCACCAGCAATAACTGTGACCAATACTTCCCTGTTCATAGTCAGTGGGATAGAGAGGAACTTGAATCTATTGCCCAGAGATTCTTATCTCAAGTAAGCCTCATCTGTCTCACTGGTCCAAACAACTTAGGTTTGTGCATCCTCAAATTGATCACTGGCAAGGCGATGGATAACCGGAATTGCCTAGGCAATGTGCAATATTCATACTTTGAAAACACTTATTCATTTATACTTTTTTTTTGATCTTCCATCTCTCCTTCCAAAGTGCATTTACCAAGCACCAACTGTGGTTTTGGATTACTAGTCCCTTCCCTTGGGAAGCTCACCATCTGCAAGAGAGGAAAATAACACTGCATTGCCACTAGTGTGCAGACATTACTGTGGGATTCAGACAAGGGGTCTAACAGGGATTCACAGAGGAGGTACCTGCATCTGCCTGGAAGAGAGGAGCCAGTGGGAGAGTTTGAGTGGAAGTCACATTTTTGGCAGTCTTGGGGAAAACACACAATTCAGTGAAAGATAAAAAGGACATGTTGAGATCGAATACTATGGAGAAGAAATGAAAAGAAAATAATAGACTGTTGAGTTCAGTTCAGTTCAGTTCAGTTGCTCAGTTGTGTCTGACTCTTTGCAACCTCATGAATCTCAGCACGCCAGGCCTCCCTGTCCATCACCAACTCCCAGAGTTCACTTAGACTCACGTCCATCGAGTCTGTGATGCCATCCAGCCACCTCATCCTCTGTCGTCCCCTTCTCCTCCTGCCCTCAATCCCTCCCAGCATCAGAGTCTTTTCCAATGAGTCAACTCTTCGCATGAGATGGCCAAAGTACTGAAGTTTCAGCTTTAGCATCATTCCTTCCAAGGAAATCCCAGGGTTGATCTCCTTTAGAATGGACTGGTTGGATCTCCTTGCAGTCCAAGGGACTCTCAAGGGACAGTTCAAAAGCATCAATTCTTCAGCACTCAGCCTTCTTCACAGTCCAACTCTCACATCCATACATGACCACAGGAAAAACCATAGCCTTGACTAGACAGACCTTAGTCATGTTGAAGACATAAAAAAAAAAAGTTTCAAGAAAGAAGTGCAATGTCTAATACAACAGAAAGGTTAATACATAGGAGGCAGTGACAACTTATGAAATACCTAGCACAATGCATTTTAAACATCTAAACAGATGAGGAGCATAAGGCTCAAGGAACTTCCTCCAGAGCAGGGTTAACTAGTGAGGGACTGTTAGCAACTACATGCTTAAGTCCCCTCAAAATTCACCAGTCAAAACCCTAAAAGTTCACATGTTGAATTGCCTTGGGATGCGATAGTATTCAGAGATGGGGCCTTTGGGAAGTTAATTTGTGAAGGTGGAGCTCTTGTGACGAGATTAATATCCTTGTAAGAAGAGACGTGAGAGAATGTTCTTCTCTCTACTCTCTAGCTGTGAAGGCTCAGCGGGAAGATGGCCACCTGCAACCCAGTAGAAGAGTCCTCCCCAGACCTGGACCCTGCTGTCACCCTGATCTCAGCCTTTCCAGCCTCCAGAACTGTGAGAAATTAATTCTTGCTTTCTAATCCCCCCAGTCTATGATATCTTGTGAGAGCAGCCCAGTCTAAGACAGGGAGCAAACCAGGTTTTGAACCTGGGGAAGATTAGCTTCAAAACACCCACTCTTCTAACAGATTACTCTGTCTTCCAGCTAAACAAGTGAGAAGCAAGGGAGTGGTGAGGTGGAGAGGCTACTTTATTCTCTCGTGTCTCATCTCCTGAGGGTACTAATCTCATCATAAGATCTCTACCTTCTTGTATTAATCACCTCCCAAAGTGCCTCAGATGGTAAAGAATCCACCTGCAATGCAGGAGACCTGGGGTTTGATCCCTGGGTCAGAAAGATTCCCTGGAGAAGGGAATAACAACCCACTTCAGCATTCCTGCTTGGAGAATCCCATGGACACAGGAGCCTGGTGGGCTCCAGTCCATGGGGTCGCAAAGAATCAGACACGAATGAGCATCTAATACACACAAAGGCCCCATCTCTGAATATCATCACATCCCAAGGTGATTTCAACATGTGACTTTTTAAGACTTCAACAAGTGACTTTAGCAGGTCACAAGCGTGCAGTTCTTAACAGTCCCTTACTAGTTTCCCTATTCTAGGGGAAGTTCTTGGAGCCTTAGACCCCTCGTGGGCTGAGGAACTGGCTGCATAAAGAGAGCGGTACATGCCACAATCGCATTAGCTCTGTTACTAGTCCATCCTTCGCCACTGCCTTTTTTGGCTTAATTCAATATTTATTTCTATTTATTTAGTTACTGGCTGCACTGGGTCTTAAAAAGGCCCCATCTCTGAATATCATCACATCCCAAGGTGATTTCAACATGTGACTTTTTAAGACTTCAACAAGTGAACTTTAGCAGGTCACAAGCGTGCAGTTCTTAACAGTCCCTTACTAGTTTCCCTATTCTAGGGGAAGTTCTTGGAGCCTTAGACCCCTCGTGGGCTGAGGAACTGGCTGCATAAAGAGAGCGGTACATGCCACAATCGCATTAGCTCTGTTACTAGTCCATCCTTCGCCACTGCCTTTTTTGGCTTAATTCAATATTTATTTCTATTTATTTAGTTACTGGCTGCACTGGGTCTTATTTGTGGTGTGTGGACTTTTAGTTGTGGCATGTGGGACCAGGGATCAAATCCAGGCCCTCTGCATTGGGAGCACGGTGTCTTAGCCTCTAGACCACCAGGGAAGTCCCTTCACTCCTGTTTTTCCAATTTTGTTCACAGCTATTTCTGAGGGCCTCCCCCCACCTTCTGATGTAAATGTCCCACTTTTCCTGCAACTCCTCAGCTAATCTAGGCTTGCATGTTAATGCCTATTTCTTCTTTCACTGCATCCTCTTCAGACAGTCCATTGTGTTCCACCTCTAAGTAACCTCACATTCACACACCTACACATCATGCCGTTTGCTCCTTATTGCTTTATTTTGTGGACTTCTGGAGACAGAATCAACAATCTAGCAGGAGACATTTAGTCACTGAGCTCAGAATTTGTGGCTTCTAGCCCAGTGGGTTGTAACTCTAGCTGCACATTTGAATCAATGAAGAGACTTTTTAAAAATTCACATTCCTAGTTCCCACCCCAGACCTCCTGAATGGGAATCTCTGGAGATGGATTCCAGATATTTCTAAACCCTTGCAGCCAGCCTGGCACTTGTCCAGGGTCAGCTATTGGGAGCCATAGCTTTAATTTCTGAGTCACTCTTCAATTATTTAGTCTCTGCTGTTTTCTGGGTTTGAGAACAAAGTATAATCACTCTTGACCATGGATATTTTGCTACTGTATCTTTCTTGCACCTCCCATAACTTGGGGACATTGTGGGAAATTATCCTAGGCTGACCCGACATTTACTGCAATTTAAAATCATATCATAATTATATCCTATCTGTCTCCTACACTTCCCTTGTCTGCTACCCAAATCTCTTTTCACTTAACTGTTCATATTTTGTCTTAATCCAGACAGGAGTCATTTAAAACTTACAGTCAAGTAAAACCAAATTTATCTATCTTTGTGTTTATTCATTTAATCTTTATAATCTTTCTACGGGCTTCCCTGGTGACTCGGATAGTAAAGAATCTTCCTGCAATGCAGAAGATCCGAGTTCAACTCCTGGGTTAGGAAGATCCCTTGGAGAAGGGAATGGTTACCCATGCCAGTATTCTTGCCTGGAGAGTTCCATGGACAGAGGAGCCTGGTGGGCTACTGTCCATGGGGTCACAAAGAGTCAGACATGACTGAGCAACAAACACACATACATCCTTCTTCTATTTCAAATTCACATGCTTGACTCAACTGGTGGTCATGGCCCATTGTTTATCTCTAAATTTATATTTTTTCCTCATCTGAGCTATATACTGCTTCTATCATCTTTCCCAGAATTACTTACTTGGGGGAGCCTCCAGGGTGTGGGTATAAGAGTGAATGTTGGGATGGTAGAAATCTAGTGGTGAGAAAGGAAATCAGAATCATCACATGATCCTGGGGAATATAGAACTTTTAATTACTTTCTAGTGAGAGTTCTTTAAGTTAAAGTGTTAGTTGCTCAGTCATGTCCAACTCTTTGCGATCCCATGGATTGAAGCCCACCAGACTCCTCTGTCCATGGGATTCTCCAGGCAGGAATTCTGGAGTGGGTTGCAGTTCCCTTCTCCTGGGGGTCTTTCTGACCCAGGGACTGAACCCAGGTCTCCACATTGCAGGCAGATTCTTAACCAGGGAAGCTCCAGTGAGAGTTCTTAGTTCATGCAAATGATGAATTGTGAGTAAGGGCTTGGGTCTGTCAGCGCAGGCCTCTGGGCAGGGGAGATGGAGCCTAGGGTAGTTTCCTAGCGGTTAAACTGGAGCCTTGGGAGCCTCACTGTGATCGAAGCTCCTGGAAAATGCAATCTGGACTGAATTCTGTGACTTGTGGACGTTTAGGATGGATCAGTGAAACAACAGGGAGTGCCAAGGAAGGGACAAGGGCACCAGCATTGTGAGAGAGGACTGTCCTCCGATAGAAGACAGGGATCCAGGTAAAAGTTTGGATGAGAGTTCTTAGTTCATGCAAATGATGAATTGTGAGTAAGGGCTTGGGTCTGTCAGCGCAGGCCTCTGGGCAGGGGAGATGGAGCCTAGGGTAGTTTCCTAGCGGTTAAACTGGAGCCTTGGGAGCCTCACTGTGATCGAAGCTCCTGGAAAATGCAATCTGGACTGAATTCTGTGACTTGTGGACGTTTAGGATGGATCAGTGAAACAACAGGGAGTGCCAAGGAAGGGACAAGGGCACCAGCATTGTGAGAGAGGACTGTCCTCTGATAGAAGACAGGGATCCAGGCAAAAGTTTGGATGCCATTGGCACTTCTGGAGAACCCAGACTTCAATTCCCAGTGAGTGTGGTATTGGAGATTAGCATTTGTGTAGCTTTTATGTTTTGAGGAGTATAAAGATTGGAAGGGACCAGAGGGAGGATATCGAACATTCTTCTTAGGAGCCTGACGGGTGTGGGATAAGGACCTAGGAGGCCTCAGGGACTCCAAGGGTCTTCAGTTCTTCAAGTTATCTCTGATCAGTGTTTATGAAAGCATTGGTTAATTAGACCTTGTTCAGTTACTCTACCACTAATTTCCAATCAAGTATTTCTCTTTCAATGGTTGTTATCTTTGCCTTTTTGAAGTTACAAAAGAATCTAACATGAGCCCTTTTGAGTATAAGAATCACAGGACACTTGCCTTTTCCATATTTGTATATTTTGTATTATCCCTTTTTGGAAACTGTTTGGTGATCACTCCACATGCAACAAATGTCATTTTAGCTTCATTTTCACCTCTGGAATTATTTTTTCACTCCTCTTGATTTAATGTAATACTAATTTCAGTGAACAAGATATGTAATTTCATCCAGCCAAAAGAATGTTCATAAAGAGTGATGGTGTTTGCCTGATAATGCCAAAAGATTATCATGTGCTAGATCAGAATTTATATATAAATAAAATATCCTTTAAAATATATTCACAAATTCCCACCTCCAAATTCATGGGACCAGACTCTAGAAATGATTCTTGGTTTTAGCACATCCAGTGGTCCTAAGACCAAATAAAATGTAGCTAAGAAATGGAACAACTAAACATTTAAAATGAAAATATTTCCCTTCTAAGAAAATGGTTTCTTTAATTCATTCAAATAGAACAGAGAATTCCTGTACTCAATAACCACAATGTTCCTAATTTGTTAAAGATGTTTCTTCTTGTGATGGGAAATCACCAGATCCAAGAAAGTCAAAACTAACCTACGGTTTATTACAGAAATGAGAACCACCCAATGAGAAATTCTTCGGTGTTGACATAGAATGATGCCCATTTGTCTCTGGGACTACAGTAATTTGATGTTCAGGGACGTATTAACAGCAATGACCATATCACCCCTTTGTATGATGGTGATTCTCCCTTTTCTTTGTAGCCTTCTTCAACACTGTTCTCTACGTTTCCATGAAATAAACGTCTGTGTATTTAACATAACATCTATGTATTTAGCATATGCTCCCCTAGCTTGCTGGTAATTGAGAGCAACAGAAGGTGTTTACAGAGAATTTTTCTAGAAAGAAACTAAAACTCAGTTCCATTAGGTTATTAAGCACACACTCCATGCCCAGCACTAATACAGATACTGAGGAAACTACAATGGATGAGACAGAACTCCTGTCCTCAAGTAGTTCACCAGATAGAAGTGCAAATTCTTACACAATGGTGTGTGAGAAACACTAAAATAGTTTTAAGGTCCTGGATTTATGACTAATAATGGAAAAGACTGGTTGTTCCATGTAGCAAAGTCATTAAGAGTATTTGGATAAGTTTCACAAAGGAGAGGATATCTCCTAGTACCTCAGGAGTGAAAGGAAGGTCTTCCAGTAACAGGGACCCCCAGGGACCCAATCTCAAAGAATCAAAAAATTAAGAAAGGAAAAGGCAGGAGACATACTACAGGTTGTTCATTTTTATTTTGTCAAGAGTGAATATTAAACAAAGAATCAGGCAATTGGCTAGTATCCCTTGCTTTCCTTATCTATTGCTACATATTAAACTACCCCAAAACCTAATGGCTCATCAAAATAGCAATCTATTACTTCTTACAATTTTGTAGGTTGTCTGAGAACACATGCCTCACATGGTTTCAGCTTGGATGGCTGAAAAGGCAGCCTAACTCACATGTCAGCCTGGCAATTAGCTGGGGCAGGCAAAGCTGGCATTGTGTCTATTCCACATGGACCTCGCCATCTGGCTACTTGGCCTTCGTCACTGGATGGTAGCTAGTTTCTAAGAGGAAGCAGCCTATGAAATAAGAGTGCAAGCTACAGATCTCGTAAATCCAGTCTCAGAAGTTAAGCAGCATCACTTCTGCTGTGTTTCATTACTGAATATGGGTCATAGCGCCAGACCAATTCAAGGGGGGTTGGAGGGAATAGATTCCATCGCTTGGTGGAAGAATGAAAAAGTTACACTGAAAAAGTCATGTGGAATGGGCAATGTGGCCACGTTTAGAAACACTATTTACTATCTCATTTTATAAAAACAGGACATTTTGACACTGATAGAAGGACATATTCTCAGACTGAAGGATGACCTTTTAAATCGAATAAATCTAGTTTAATAAAAAGCCTACCATATTGTTTATAATTTTCTCTATTCACTAAATATCAGAAGAAACTTTATCAGAAACAACACTGGGTCAAAGACTAGCCAAAGTTTGGAGAACAACTTTCTACACCAGTACCTTTCATATCTACTTAATAACTCACTAGAAATACATTTTCATAACCTAGTGTATTTCACATGCACGTACATCAGACAAGAATTTACAAAGGTGATACTTCAAATAATTTCTCTTCTACTTTTTATATTTCATTTTAAAATTATATTGTTAATATCCCACTAAATTAATTTCAGCATCATACCCATGGTTTGGAAAAAACTCTTCCCTCCACATTCTTACTCATTTGAATACCTTGAATAATAGCAATAAGACTGTCTTCCAAGACAGTCCTTATTAGAAAGAACAGACCTTTTGGTTAGAAAATCATTCCTTTAATTTAGGGGAAACTTAAGAATGTTTTCACACATTCTCCTTTGGGCTCAAATTTAATCCTTCTTCCACCCAGGAGACCTTCCAGTATTTGTAGACAGCTGTCATAGGTCTCAAAGCAACTTGTCCTTGAGTCAGCTGATTACTTTTCATCTTATCTTTGGAGAACAGCATCCTCAGTTCCACAGGGAAGTGGATAAGAGAGTGAGCCCTACAGTCAGCCTGCCTAGATTCAAATCTTGGCTTCATATTTTTTGATTTTTCACTGTGCGGGATCTTGATCGCTACTCATGAGCTTTTCTCTAGTTGCAGTGAGTCGGGGCTACTCTCTGGTTGCAATGCTTGGACTCCTCATTGGGTGGCTCTTCTTGTGGATCACAGGCTCTAGAGCGCACAAGCTTCAGTAGTTGTGGCACATGTTCTTAGTTGCCCTCTGGTATGTGGAATCTTCCCGGACCAGGGATTGAACTGGTGTCCCCCACATTACAAGGCAGATTCTTAACCACTGGACCATCAGGGAAGTCCCTTGGATTCATATTTTATTATTTGTCTGGCTTTGTGTAAGTCACTTAATTTTCTAGAGACTTCATCTCCTCATGACTTACTTAGTGACTAGGAAGGTTAAATTAAAATATGTAAGTAAAATGCTTAGCATGGTACTTGGCATGCATCAAATGTCCAGAAGTTATTAGATATTATTTTTTATAGTTACCACCCCTTAGTTTGTCTATATTCCATTCAAGATGAAACATTTAAAACGCACGATCATATACTGTGCATTTACAGTATATATCACTGTCTATATAAAATATATTTGAAATATATAGTGGTTACATAGCATTCAATGCTTCCAGTATCATCTGTTAAGTGCAGTATGAAAAAAGAACATCCTTTTCCTGAATAAGCATACTGTGCTTCTGTTAAGAGTGGATTAAAGTGGCATAACTTTTATAATAACCACCTTTTTTTTTTTTTTTTTTACTCAAATTGCACTAACTGGTGTCTATAACCCATTGATTGCTTTTCACACATGTTTCCACTAAGACAAGTCTCCACTCTTTTTTTTGGTCATTCACCTTTTGGAGCCCCATTCAATTTTATCTTTTTAGAGTAAGACTACTGCTAAAATCTGTTAAATAATATTGTATTCTAATCCTACTGTCCACTGAGTTACAAAATTTTAATATCCCTGTCATCAGCGGAGTCTATGAGGCTGTCCTCTATATTTCCATCGAAACATGGATAAATATGTTAAGAGGAATAGAATCCTTTCAGCGCTCCCACAACATGGCACCAGAAACACCATTTGAGGCACTAAATCATCAGTCAGGATTATTTATTTCCAATATTTTGACCAGTTGCTGTCATCTAAATGGCTTAGTGACCAAATTCCAAATCTCTTTTTCTCCCATTTATGGACTCTAATGAAAGATCTTGTTCTATGGAGCTTTTAGAGCTCAGTTATACTAGATAGCATATAAAAAGCAGAGACATTACTTTGCCAACAAACGTCCATCTAGTCAAGGCTATGGTTTTTCCTGTGGTCGTGTATGGATGTGAGAGTTGGACTGTGAAGAAAGCTGAGCGCTGAAGAATTGATGCTTTTGAACTGTGATGTTGGAGAAGACTCTTGAGAGTCCCTTGGACTGCAAGGAGATCCAACCAGTCCATTCTGAAGGAGATCAGCCCTGGGATTTCTTTGGAGGGAATGATGCTAAAGCTGAAACTCCAGTACTTTGGCCACCTCATGCGAAGAGTTGACTCATTGGAAAAGACCCGGATGCTGGGAGGGATTGGGGGCAGGAGGAGAAGGGGATGACAGAGGAAGAGATGGCTGGATGGCATCACTGACTCGATGGATATGAGTTTGGGTGAACTCTGGGAGTTGGTGATGGACAGGGAGGCCTGGCGTGCTATGATTCATGGGGTCGCAGAGAGTCGGACACGACTGAGTGACTGAACTAAACTGAACTGAATAACCCCATCAACAAAAGAAGTGGAAGCATCTGTGTTATGCTTAGATAATGTGATTCTGTCATCTCCTGGCTTTAAGACTTAGGGCAAAGTCCAATAGAGTTTCCTTTTTTCAGTGACTATTCATCGATCACCTAACATGAATCCAAATGCTAGCTTGACACTTTTACTTGTATGTTTAAGAGACATCTCAAAATTCATATTTCTGTATTAGGTTAATTCAAGAAGGAGAAGAAAGAGGTGGAAGAGAATAAGGAGAAACCTAAAACATCAGCAGCTTAACACAGAAGAATTTTTTGGCTGGTTCAAGTAACTGTTTAATACACATGTTCCTGGGTTGTTGGGGAGGCTTCTTCCAAGTGGTGATTCAAGGCACTTACTGCTTGTGGCTCATTGTTTCCTAGGACGTCAATGTCCTCTGCATCCCTCTGCGGAAATGAACGCAGAGCATGGAGAAGGTACATCTACTCCTGAAAGGCCGTGGCCAATGAGAGATAGTCATTTCTACTTACACCATGTTGGGGAGACTGGTCACATGGCACAGGGGATTGTGAAAGGGGCATTCTAGTTGGACAACTGCTTTCCTAATACAATTTCCTATAGAAGGAGGGCAGATTTTGTGGACAGCAAGCTATGTCTGCCACAGTGTAAAATCAGACTTTCCATTGTGTCACTCAGACCTATTCTTTCTTTCTTGCTTCCATCTCAGTAAATGGTACCTCTGTTTCACCCCAGTGCTCTGGCCAAGGCTCTTCAAAGAATTCTACCTTCTCACTCTGCAGATCAAATCTATCATGAAATCCTGCTGACTGCACTGTTGTGAGATATCTAGAATTTGAGCATCTTTCACTCTCTGCTGTCAAACTCCCACTCTGAACCAATACTGACACATTACTATTAACTGAGCTCCATGCTTTAGTTGTATTTCATTAGTTTTCCCGTAGGGTCATTTTTCTGTTCGAGAATCCACCCAATATACCATATTACCTTTACTCACTTTGCTTCTTTAAGTTTCCCTGGACTGTGACAGCTTCTCAGACTTGCCTTGTTTCTGATGACCTAGACAGTCTAAGGAGTACTGATTATGTATTTTGTAGAATGTCCCTCAGTTGGAATTTGCAGATGTTCAGGTGGTTAGACTGGGGTTATTGATTTGGGAGAAAGATCAGAGAGTTAAGATGTCCTTCTGAAGAAATCATGTGAAGGACTCGTGCCATCAGCATAACCTGGGTGATGTTAACCTTGATAACCTGGCTAAGATGGTGTCTACCAGGTTTCTCCTTTCTGTAAACTTTAGAAGCAAGTTACTAAGTAAAGCCCAGATTTAAAGAACAGGGTGTTACACTTCATCTCCTTGAGAGAAGAATACTATACAAATTATTTGGAGTTAGTCTGTATAAATTTGTCTCCCCTCTCAGTTTATTTATTTACTCAATCATGTATTTAGACTATGTGCTGATGGATATTTCCTATATATTTTGCCCTATATTCCCATGCTACTTTATTTATTTTGATCCATAGGTCACAGCATCTCTGGTCTTTGGATTCTCTTTCAGTAAACTCGTATGTCCCTGTGACACACTCATGTCATTTTGTTTAAGCACTTCCTCACTTTCTGGTACAGCAAGATGATTGAAGTTATTTTGCACATGCCCTAACCAAGACTTGCTTGTGCTTAGATGCTCACTGTGTCTAACTCTTTGAGATCCCACGGACTGTAGCCTGCCAAGCTCCTCTGTCCATGGAATTTTCCAGGCAAGAGTACTGAAGTGGATTGCCATTTCCTTCTCCAGGGGATCTTCCCAACCCAGGGACTGAACCTGGGTCTCCTGCATTACAGGCAGATTCTTTACCATCTGAGCCACCAGGGAAGCCTTAGGATCTGTCATTTCTCCAAAGATCACTGATTCATTTTATTGGAAAAAAGTGTTAGAAACCAAGATCTGGGTGGTGGTTTTATTAGGTGATATTGGGATATAACTGCTTGTCATCTCAGCAGACAGATTTGGGAAACAAATACATATATACTAACCATGTAAATACACATTTCTATAATTATTGCTGTATGAATCACTCAGTATCTATATTAAGCTAACCATGAGTTCATCATCATGTCTCCCACTTTAATTCAGTACCTCATGGGTCATTGTAACCCTGAATGTGATATTTTTAAAGCTTAAACTATTACAATTTTGTTAGACTGACCGATGAAAGAAAAACTGGAGGCTAGTTAAAGGCTTCCCTAGTCACAGTGAGAGACTTTGGAGTAGCAACATTATGTTGAACAATCTCTGGAGATACCGTGAAGGGAACTGATGCAAACGCAGAATGGCTTACTGACTGCATCTAACACGGCAATGGCAGAAAAATGCCCACTGAATGCACTGACGTTAAACAAGGAACTATGATAGATCAACATTATACACCCACCTCCTCTCGCATTTAACTATTGAACAAATATCTGTTGACAGCCTGCTGAGGCGTAGGCATAGAACTGAGCTCTGGCTATGCAGTGGTGAGCAAAACAGACATGCTCTTTGCCCTTGGGGTACTAAATCATAAATGAGGACAGAGAGAGACAATAAACAAATACATGTATAAGTATATGGTTGCAAACCACGCTGTGGGCTATGAAGGGAGAGAATATGAGTGAGATTAAAGGAAGAACCTAATTTGGACTCACAATCTGGTTTCATGTTCTTTGTTTTCCCTGAGAACAGGAGGAGAGGCTTCAATTTTAACAAAAAAAAGATGTAGATTTAGGCATTTCTAAGGATAAAGGATGCTACATGTTGAAGTGCTTCACTAAAGAGGAGTCGGGTCCTTCCGATCTGCCCTTTGGAGAAAGGTTAACTGGAAGAGATGTGCCTTCATTAATCCTTTCACTTCAAGTCATTTCCGGTTCTGCATTTCCAGGATGGGGGAGAGGCCTAGATGGCAC
>SJYC01020024.1:0-20330 GCA_006408675.1 Madoqua kirkii | reverse complement strand
GATGCTTTTGAACTGTGGTGTTGGAGAAGACTCTTGAGAGTCCCTTGGACTGCAAGGAGATCCAACAAGTCCATTCTGAAGGAGATCAATCTGGGATTTCTTTGGAAGAAATGATGCTAAAGCTGAAACTCCAGTACTTTGGCCACCTAATGTGAAGAGCCTACTCATTGGAAAAGACCCAGTTGCTGGGAAAGATTGAAGGCAGGAGGAAAAGGGGATGACATAGGATGAGATGGTTGGATGGCATCACCAACTCAATGGACACGAGTTTGAGCAAGACGGGAGCTGATGACGGACAGGGAAGTTTGGTGTGCTACAGTCCATGGGGACACAGAGTCAGTCACAACTGAGCGACTGAACTGAACTGAACTGAACTGATGCTTGTCTGTGAGAGAGAAAAAACGTTGGTGCCTCCTGATAACCTATTTACCAGCTCTTTCTCAGCTAAGAATCTGACTAGTATGGAATTTCAAAGAAAAACTGAACCAAAATGTGTAAATATTTACTTGGCAGTCTTTTTGCCAAAACAGATACAATATTTGTATTGGTGATATTTGCTGCTTCACCCATGAGAAAGTTTCTCTTTACCTTGAAACACTGAAAACAGCCTGACCTAAAATCGAATTCTCACAGTGAGTGAAGTAAGTTAGAGAAAGACAAATATAGTATTGCTTATATGTGGAATCTAAAAGAAGGTTACAAATGAACTTCATTGTAAAACCGAAGTAGAGTTACAGATGTAGAAAATAAACTTATGGTTACAAAGGTGCTAAAAGGGGAAGGGATAAATTAGAAGACTGGCATAAACATGCTACTATATATAAAATGGAAACTAATAAAGACTAACTGTATAGCACAGGGAACTCTACTCAATACTATGTAATGGCCTATATGGGAGAAGGATCTAAAAAAGAGTGGATATGTATTATATTTATATATAAGGTGAAGTCACTCAGTCGTGTCCGACTCTTTGCAACCCCATGGACTGTAACCTACTAGGCTTCTCTGTCCATGAAATTCTCCAGGCAAGAATACTGGAGTGGATTGCCATTTCCTTCTCCAGTATATCTTCCCGACCCAGGGATCAAACCCGGGTCTCCTGCATTGGAGGCAGATGCTTTGACCTCTGAGCCACCAGGGAAGCCACATATTTATATATATATATAAATGTATATATATATACATAGATACACATTTGTATAACAGATTCACTTTGCTATACACTTGAGACTAACACAACACTGTAAATCAATTATACTGCAATAAACAAATTTTTTTAATCGACAATTGACATATCCCCTGCCCAAGACCTCTGAAAGGTCAGTGATGTCACTAACTTAAATGATTTTGCACTCATTTTGATTTGAGGTCTTCTGGTCAGGCCTTCATTTTCTCTCCTCCAGGGTCACGTATTTGTTAAAGCAGGTTGTCTGAAGGTGGAGAGAATTCTAGAGGAGGCGTCACTAGACAGGTGGCACATCTGCTCTGTCATCCATCAGGGTGGGCCTGTGGGCAGCTCGTTCAGCTCTCTGGCAGCATCAATTAATTCAATTCAGTTTAGTTCAGTCACTCAGTCGTGTCCAACTGTGCCACACCATGGACTGCAGCACGCCAGGCTTCCCTGTCCATCACCACCTCCTGGAGTTTACTCAGACTCATGTCCATTGAGTCAGTGATGCCATCCAGCCATCTCATCTTTTGCTGCCCCCTTATCCTCCTTCCCTCAATTTTTCCAGTGAGTAGGCTCTTCACATCAGGTGGTCAAAGTAGTGGAGCTTCAGCATCAGTCCTTCCAGTGAATATTCAGGATTGATTTCCTTTAGAATGGACTGGTTGGATCTCCTTGCAGTCCAAGGGACTCTCAAGAGTCTTCTCCAACATCATAATAGGCAGTATTTATAGGACACAGCAGAAAGAAAATGTTTTCTAAGATCTTTTCCAACTTGAGCAACTTTTGATTTGAAGAATTTAAGAGCGCTCTCTGTTAGCCTTTGGGGCTCTTTCCATCTATCCTCCCACCTTTGGCATGCTTCCTCAATGCAGAGCCACACATGTTCTGTATATTCTCAGTTATAAGCCAAGCCAACATGTCCCGAGGATGTGCATCGTGGTGACCACAGTTAACTTTTAAGATCTACTCTGTAGCCACTATAAGAGTAGATGTTAAAAGTTCTTATCTCAACGGAGAAGGAAATGGCAACCCACTCCAGTAATCTTGCCTGGAAAACCCATGGACAGAGGAGCCTGGCAGGCTACAGTCCGTGGTGTTGCAAGAGTCAGACATGCCTTAGCAACTAACCCATCCACCACTACAAAGTGAATATATGCTTAAAGATAATGTCTAAAAAGGATATTTGCTATATATTACCTAATTTTTTGGTGGGAAGGTGGGAATCAAGGAAGACTAGGGGTCATTTTTTCGTCAGTTTCCATTTTATACTTATTTATAATAGCCATTATTTTTATCAATACCATAAATCTATGAAAATGAATAAAATACTAAAAGTTTCACATAGCCAAGAAGAAAAAAAAAGAGAGAAGCACCAAGTGGTAACAGTGGACACGAAAGTGAAAACAGTTGAGAGAGTGGACTGACGAGGAAAAAAGTAGCTGAAGAACCAAAATGGTTCACAACACAGGAGATGGCTTGGGATTTTTCTTTGAGGAGGCACCGTTCATTTTTGAGACACAGGAGCTAAATGTAAAACAGTACATGAAACCAGAAGGTCGCCGCAGCCATTCAGAATGCAGTCCGGTGTTACCATGTCATTTTATGATGAGAAAAAACAGCTACCACCCAGACATCCCTGAATCGTTTTCCAAGAGGGTAGACAGAAGCGAACTGGTAAGGAAGCAGAAGCTGTGCCATCAGCGCCAGGCACGGGTGCGACCGCAGCTTGCTCCTGTCTCCTGTTACTGACCACCCTTCAGCCCTAACGCCTCCCACCCCTTCTCCCTCCAGTCAGTAACTCTTCTTGCCTATTCACTTGGTGCCAATCCCTGCGTACCCGCTGCATTGTACCAGTATAGTGTACTGCTGTATTTTTTTTTAAGGTGTTGCTCTGTAAGATAAAAAAAAATATTTTATTAAAAAAAAAGTTTTTATCTCAAGAAAAAAATGTGTAACAATGTGAGGTGATAATGTAATATATTAACTAAATTTATTGTGGTATCATTTTGCTATTTGTATATACATTGATGTTCCTTCCAGTTTAGCTCAAGGAGTCCATTCACCCCATTCCCACCCAGCCTGGTCTCTGCCTCTGCAGGAACATCTCCCTTGCAGTTTTTGTCTTAGGTTCATATCATTTTGCGGCTACATTCACTAATGCTCAATTTTTTTTGGTTTATTTTTTTAAATATAGATTTAAAAATAGACATTTTACTTCAAGGAAATCCTAAAAAGAAAAAAAAAATCCCAAGGTCATTTGCATTTGGAATACCTGATTCTGATTGCTGACACTGTTGCGCTGAAATAGTCTCCTCCTTAACTAATGGTAATGTATATATATCAATCCTAATATCCCAGTTTGTCCCCCTCTGTGTCCCACGTCTGTTCTTTACCTCTGCATTTCTATTACTTCCCTGGAAATAGGTTCATCTGTACCATTTTTCTAGATTTAACATGTATGCATTAATATACCATGTTTGTTTTTCTTTCTTACTTCAATTTGTGTGACAGACTCTAGGTCCATCCACATCTCTACAAATAACCCAGTTTCATTCCATTTTATGTGCACCACATCTCTTTATCCATTCGTCTGCTGTTGGACATTTAGGTGGTTCCATGTCCTGGCTAGGCTTTCTAGGAGAGCAAGAACAAGGAG
Source organism: Madoqua kirkii (assembly GCA_006408675.1). Classification (NCBI taxonomy): domain Eukaryota; kingdom Metazoa; phylum Chordata; class Mammalia; order Artiodactyla; family Bovidae; genus Madoqua; species Madoqua kirkii. The sequence goes on along the minus strand of SJYC01020024.1, from coordinate 16,503 downwards.
CCATCTAAGGAAAGCCGCCTAGATTACAAATTGTAATCAGGAAACATCTCTTCCCACTCTCTTTTTACCATGCACAGACCATAATCAACCTCCAAAATCTCCTGCTGAACACCATGTTCTGAATGTCAGACAAAAGAAAGATCATTCTTCTTCTATTCCTGAAAATAATTGAGGCAGGGAAAGGAGCAGAAGGTTTGGAGTTAAAGGGTGCTAGTTCAGTTTTGGACCTAGTAAAAAGCCACTTTTTCATTAGACATGTATGGATGTGAAGGCTGGACCATAAAGAAGGCTGAGCATCAAAGAATAGATACTTCTAAATTGTGGTGTTGGAGATGACTCTTGAGAGTCCCTTGGACAGCAAAGAGATCAAACCAGTCAATCCTAAAGGAAGTCAACCCTTTTTCCATTAGACATGTATGGATGTGAAGGCTGGACCATAAAGAAGGCTGAGCATCAAAGAATAGATACTTCTAAATTGTGGTGTTGGAGATGACTCTTGAGAGTCCCTTGGACAGCAAAGAGATCAAACCAGTCAATCCTAAAGGAAGTCAACCCTGAGTATCATTGGAAGGACAGTTCCATCTGTAACTTTCCCCCTTGATCTCTGACATATAGGGTAAGCTCTCTTTCTTAATACACACACACACACACACACACACACACACACACACACAAAATCTTTCTTCAATCTTTCCCAGCATCAGGGTCTTTTCTAATGAGTCAGTTCTTCATGCTGCATAGCCAAAGTATTTGAGTTTTAGCTTCAGCATCAGTCCTTCCAATGATACTCAGGGTTGATTTCCTTTAGGATTGATTGGTTTGATCTCCTTGCTGTCCAAGGGACTCTCAAGAGTCATCTCCAGTGCCATAATTCAGAAGTATCTATTCTTTGATGCTCAACCTTCTTTATTGGTCCAACCTTCACATCCATACATGACTAATGGAAAAACCATAGCTTTGACTATACAGAACTTTGTTGGCAAAGTGATAAACTTTGTTTTTTAATATGCTTCTAGGTTTGTCATAGCCTTCCTTCCAAGAAGCAAGTGTCTTCTAATTTCATAGCTGCAGTCACCATCTGCAGTGATTTTGGAGCCCCAAAAGAGAAAATCTGTCACTGCTTCTACTTTCCCCCCATCTATTTGCCATGGAATGATGGGATCAAATGCCAAGATCTTTGTTTTTTGAATGTTGAGTTTTAAGCCAGCTTTCCCTCTCCTCTTTCACCTCATCAAGAGGCTCTTTAGTTCCTTTTTGCTTTCTGCCATTAAAGTAGAATCATCTCCATATCTTTGGTTGTTATCTCTCCCAGCAATTGATTCTAGCTTATAACTCATCCAGCCTGGGATTTTGCATGATGTGCACTGCATATAAGTTAAATAAACAGAATGACAGTATATAGTCTTGATGTACTCCTTTCCAAATATTGAACCAGTCCATTGTTTCATGCAGTGTTCAAACTGTTGCTTCTTGACCTGCGTACGAGTTTCTCAAGAGACAGGTAAGATGGTCTAGTATTCCCATTTCTTTAAGAATTTTTCAGAGTTTTCTTGTGCTCCACACAGTCTTTGCATGATCAATGAAAGAGAAGTAGATGTTTTTCAGGAATTCCCTTGCTTTCTCTATGTATGATCCAACAAATATTGGCAATTTGATCTCTGGGTCCTCTGCCTTTTCTAAACCCAGCTTGTACATCTGGAAGCCCCTCCTTACCAACTGGAAATGCTGGTGACCTCCTCAAGCATCTTACAGACCTTTCCCCACAACTCCCTATAAAGAGCAAAAACAAACAAGCCCCCTAGCACTCACGTATGGCAAGGGCCCTGCAGCCTTGCACCAGCGTTTCTGCTCTGGTGCACTCCTCACGTGCATTTCAATACTGTTGTCTGGAGAGTGAATTCCAAGCCCATCTCTTATCTTTATCCAGTGATACAGTGTCATCATTCCTGCTTTTACAAGAATTCTGAGACAGTGTGTGGGTGAACTTGGCCTGGAAAAGGAGAGAGGGATTCCAAGCAGAAGGGCCTCCATTCTGAGTGTCACTATGGACCATGATGTGCAAGGCAGAGGCCATCACACCTGCCACTTTCGGCCTCAACAATCCCCTCTCACTCAAGTGAGATCTAAGGAGACGCCAGGGCCAAGGAAGCAGGGAAAATTTCTCTCTCCCTTATTCCACTCAGCTCATGTGAGTTGAAAGAGAATGGATGGATCATTCAGACAAAGTACTAGGAAAAAAGAGTTTGCTGAGTAAATTAAAGATGGAATCAAGATTATAGGAAGGAAGAAAGTGCTTTTGAAGCATCTTTTCCAAAAGCAAGTTAAAATACTAATTTTAGCTAAAAGTGTTTGAATACTTATCATTTGCTGTAAACATACACGCTAAAATGCTTTGTTTATAATATCTCACCAAGTGCTCAGTACTGGTTTGGGAGAAGATATGCTCAGTCTGAAAGGTGAAGGACTTGTCCAGGAACATAAAGTTTTACACAGCAAATTGGGATTCAAATGTGGGTCTTTCTGTGCTCAACATAATTTATGGCTTCCTGATTGTGATGGTAATATCGTAGGTCTCCTTGAACAAGTATTGTTACTACTTAGTAAATGATTCATATCATCATAAATGCTTGAAAGTGATAAAACAACTGTTTTCATTTTTAAATGAATGTAATCTGGCATTTTCACCACTTCAGACTATTCTATTAATTATTTAGAATTTGTATGACTCTACCACAAAATCACATGTGCTAGCCAAAACCCAGAAAGAAAAATAAATGAATTCCATACAAGCAGTCCAAAATTAGTATTATCTTGTTTTTATTTAAATGGTATCCCATTGGTTCCAAGAGCCAAATAGGATTCAACTGCCCAAATACACACAATGAAGCTCAAAACATTTCAGCAGGAAGCAAAGTAGAGAAGGTTCCTGCTTCCTTAGCTTAAAGTCTAAAATTCAACATGGTCACACAACAATATGAAGAACATAACCACACACCCCATGGTACAAGACAAAGTGCACGAGATCATCAATACAACAGCAAGCCCACAAGGGATCACAAATTTTAACATCTCCTCTGAGGCTTTGATTGCCAAAAAGAGAGAAATTTATCACTCAGATCAGAGAGGAGCGAAGTAGAAATGAAAGCGTGGAATGAACTTTTCCCAGTAGAGAGATTTTCTGGATAAAGCCTGGGAATGACTTAGATGAAAGAGTGGAGTCTGTTTGGTTGAACAAGATGGAATCAATGCTGAGGAGATAGCTTTGGGCCAAGTGACGGGAGCATGATGGAAGGGAAGAGATTCATTACAGACCCCGGGGAAAAGATAAAGAGCCCTATACAAGGACCCAAGCAGCCTGGCCTACATAGAGGAAACAAAGATTTCAAAGGGTAAGGTGCCCTGGAGCAGTGGTGGAGGTACTGTTTCTCTGCATCACTGGGATCACCAGGGTCCAAGGTGGAGGAACATGGGCCAGTGAGAAGGAAGTGGCTGTGGTCAAGTTTGGAAGCTGATTATTCAGAAAATAAGTCCCTTTATTCACATAATACCACTTCTTTAGATGGAAATGACAGAGTTCAAGCCTTCAGTAAGACTGCCTGCTCATTTCTTTCAGGCTTTCAGGCAGCACAGGGTAGGGAAAACCTAAAGGGCTGGCATGGCAGTGTGGTTAGGGAGGAAGGAAGGCTGGATTATAAAAGAATGAAGGTTAGTGGGGAAAACTTGCACAAAATATGCAGTCCTTGCCCCTCAGTGTCCATGGGGTTGGTTCCAGGACACTTGAAGTGAAAAGTGAAAGTATTAGCTGCTCAGTCGTGTCTGACTCTTTGCGACCCCAGGGACTATATAGGCCACCAGGCTCCACAGTCAGTGGAATTCTCTAGGCAAGAACATTGGAATGGGTAGCCATGCCCTTCTCCAGGGGATCTTCCCAACCCAGAAATCAGACTCAGGTGCCTTGCACTGTAGGTGGACTCTTTACCAACTCAGCCCCCAAGGAAGCCCTCCAGGACTTAGGGGAGATCAAAATTCCTACATGTTCAAATCCCATAGTCGGCCCCCTGCATCCATGAATTCATCAAATGCCCATCACATATTACGTTTGTAATCCCTGGTTGGCTGAATGCTCAGATGCCGTCCTGAAGATGCAGAGCACCAGCTGTCTATTTTGATGAAAACTCACTTACAGGTAGCGTCATGCAGTTCAAACTCATGTTGTTTAAGGCTCGATCATACTCCCTACTAGACTCCAGGCTCTTCACTGTTGTTGTTCAGTCACTCAGTCGTGTCTGATTCTGAGACCCCATGAACTGAAGCACGCCAGGCTTCCCTTTCCTTCACTATCTCCTGGAGTTTGCTCAAACTCATGCCCTTTGAGTCAATGATGTCATCCAACCATCTCAGCATCTGTCAATCCCTTCTCCTGCCCTCAGTCTTTCCCAGCATCAAGATCTTTTCCAGTAAGTTAGTTCTTCACATCAGGTGGTCAAAGGATTGGAGCTTCAGTTTCAACATCAGTCCTTCCAATGAATATTAAGGTTGATTTAGGATTGACTGGTTTCATCTTGCAGTCCAAGAAACTCTCAAGAGTCTTCTCCAACATCACAGTTAGAAAGCAGAAGTTCTTCAGTGCTCAATCTTCTTTATGTTTCAACTCTCACATCCATACACAATTACTAGAAAAACCATAGCTTTGACTATGGAAAACCATACTTTGCCACTTTGTTGCAAAGTGATGTCTCTGCTTTTTAATATGCTATCTAGGTTTGTCATAGCTTTTCTTCCAAGGAGCAGGCATCTTTTAATTCTACGGCTGCAGACACTGTCCACAGTGATTTTGGAGCCCAAGATAATAAGGTCTGTCATTGAAACAGTCTTCTCATTGTAAAATTCTATGTCCATCCTGACAGATGAAGACAACTTTATCCCCAAAGTATCATTATTCACAAACTATGTTTCTTTATTCTGTGTCTTCACAAAAGCTCATGGAGTCAGTCTGCACCACATTTGCAGACTGTATTTCATGGTAGAGAGTTTTAATGCCATTTGCAGTGACTAGAAGGTGAGGATGTGTGGCCAGACACATCTCATTTTAAATTCCAACTCTCCTACTAGCTGAGTTAGGATGTGATGTTGGGAAACCACTTAATGTCTCCAAGTCTGAACGTCCTCACGTATAATAATGATAATATCTACTCATGTGGTTGTTTTAAGATTAACTAAATGCATGTAAAACATTTAATAGAATGCTGGCAAATAGTGCCTGTTCAAAAAGCACACACATACACACACACAAAGAATATTAAACATTACAGTTACTTTTCTGTATGCTTTCTCTCCAGATAAATTTCAAGTGTCTCCGTTTGAAGACAAGTTCAAAATTTGTGCAACATCAGATACCACAGAAAAATATCAAGCCCTGTCTTTCACAGTGAGGGGAGGAGAAATTGAGAATATTGTGCCTGGGATTATGATTACAGACCTCAACAATACCCAGGCAGAAAGAGGGTAAATCTGTTCACCTTTCACACAACACCAAACACCCAGCTACATTTTTGATTGAATGGATTGTTGGCTTCTGACAGGAGACATTCATAAAATGCTTTGGATTAATATGTTTACAGGAACTGGATCTCTTGTGAAACTCACAGAATTGTGGTGTTTGATATTTAGTTATTTGTCACTGCTGATCTTTCCTTCTTATACTTCACTATGAAAGTATTAGTCACTCAGTGACCTCTGACTCTTTGCAACACATGGATTGTAGCCTGCCAGGCTCCTCTGTTCATGGAAATTCTCCAGGCAAGAATACTGGAATGGGTAGCTGTCCCCTTCTCCAGGAGATCTTCCCCACCCAGGGATCAAACCCAGTCTCTCTCATTACAGACAAATTCTTACCATCCGAGCTACCAATTCAGACACAATTTTTTTTTTTTTAATTTGGATATCTGTGCAGCAGGTGGGATCTAGTTCCCCAACCAGGGATTCAACCTAAATCCCTGAGTTGCAAGGCAGTTTCTTAACCACTGAACCACCAAGGAAGTCTCACTTTAGCCATAGTCTATTTTATCACCTAGATGCATGACCTGCTAATATATTCAAGGATTTTCATCTCAATACACTCAGTTTTTAATGACACTGTCCTTTTTGAATATACATCATTGGAATCTCACTCCTGGCTCCTAATGAATTCCTCTCTGTGTCCTGTTTAGGACTCTATTAAATCTTTGTGAGCCTCAATACAATGGTTTGCTTCAGTATCCCTCCACCATCGAATACATTAAAACCAAAACAAAATGCTGTCATACACAGAAGAGTTCATAAAATCCAGACTGTGAAAGGCTGTCAGCAATCTGTCCAAGGCACGTCCTGGACTTATTGTTTTACAGACTTTCCCAGAATATTGACTCAGTGTTAATAGAGAAACTGTACATAAACTCAGAAAAGAAGGGGTCAGTTTGTCTATGGGAGACCAGGCCCTAGAGGGCTGCCCACACCTCTGTGAAATACTGAGTTTGCTAAATCTGCTTTTGTCAGCTAGTAACACAGATAGAAATCATAAGACTCTAAAGTATGCATTTTCAGACCTTCAGGGTTACTTATAAATAGGCCTATAAATGTTTTCTTTTGCTTTTTTCTATAAACTGCAAATGCAAAGGCGCCAGAAAGCAGTTATTTGCAAACACATAACATTTTTTTCAAGCTATGCATTTTTAAAAAACTAGAATGATAGAATTTGACGGTCTATTTTAGAGTAGCTATCCTCATTTGCCCTGCTTTTTTTTTTTTAAAAAAAAAAAGGATTCTTTTATATTGCATGTTATCAATTGCATTTTTGAAATAAAACGATATGTCTTTAGACCTAAAAGGTTCTTAATAAAGGTAATTGATGCTTTGAGAATTTTAAACATTCTACTTCAAGTCCCACAGCCAGTGAGAGGTAGACCAGGATTCAGATCTTGTTCTCCCATTTCTAAACATGTATTTATACCCTGCCAACAACCCAAATCCAAATAGCAGAATTAGAGTTTCCCCCATGCACTGGCCTCTTAGACACCCAAGCCTGGAAAAACTCCCGTTTGTCCTTCTTTTAAGTGTTTCCTAGTTCTAAGGTAATCAGATGGAATTTGAGCAGTTTCAGCACATATCATTAATACAGCTAAAAACATGATTTCTTACATGACTGCAGTATAAAAACACAGCTATCCTAAAGGCAAAAGTACTAAAATCTGTCTTATTGTGATCTCTGTAAGTATCTCTCTCCAGAAAGGCCCAAGTCAGAAACAAGAGATGAGCAGGGTGTATAAGGGAAAACCTTGCAATTTGATGAGGTAGAGGGTACCACGGGAGAGAACACCTGCCGGCACAGAAAGCTTATCTAATAGGTGACCCTGATCTAAAGGATGAGCAAGAATCGGGCCAGGCTGGGGGAAGCACCCATGTCACAATACCCAGATTTTATTTTTATTCCACCACTGATGTTCAAGCTGGTTTTAGAAAAGGCAGAGGAACCAGAGATCAAATTGCCAACGTCATCGAAAAAGCGAGACTTCCAGAAAAACATCTACTTCTGCTTTATTGACTATGCCAAAGCCTTTGACTGTGTGGATCACAATAAACTGTGGAGAATTCTTAAAGAGATGGGAATACCAGACCACCTGACCTGCCCCTTGAGAAACCTGTATGCAGGTCAGGAAGCAACAGTTAGAACTGGACATGGAACAACAGACTAGTTTCAAATAGGAAAAGGAGTACATCAAGGCTGTATATTGTCACCCTGATTATTTAACTTATATGCAGAGTACACCATGAGAAATGCTGGGCTGGAGGAAGCACAAGCTGGAATCAAGATTGCTGGGAGAAATATCAATCATCTCAGATATGCAGATGACACCACCCTTATGGCAGAAGTGAAGAGGAACTAAAGAACCTCTTGATGAAAGTGAAAGAGGAGAGTGAAAAAGTTGGCTTAAAGCTCAACATTCAGGAAACTAAGATCATAGCACCTGGTCCCATCACTTCATGGGAAACAGATGGGAAAACAGTGGAAACAGTGGCTGAGTTTATTTTTGAGGTGCTCCAAAATCACTGCAGATGGTGGTTGCAGCCATGAAATTAAAAGATGCTTGCTTACTCCTTGCAAGGAAAGTTATAACCAACCTAGACAGCATACTGAAAAGCAGAGACATTACTTTATCAACAAAGATTCATCTAGTCAAGGCTATGGTTTTTCCAGTGGTCATGAATGGGTGTGAGAATTGGACTATGAAGAAAGCTGAGCACCGAAGAATTGATGCTTTTGAACTGTGGTGTTGGAGAAGACTCTTGAGAGTCCCTTGGACTGCAAGGAGATTCAACCAGTTCATCCTAAAGGAGATCAGTCCTGAGTGTTCATTGCAAGGACTGATGTTGAAGCTGAAACTCCAATATGTTGGCCCCTGGTGCGAAGAGCTGACTCATTTGAAAAGATCCTGATGTTGGGAAAGATTGTGGACAGGAGGAGAAGGGAATGACAGAGGATGAGATGGTTGGATGGCATCACTGACTCAATGGACATGGGTTTGGGTGGACTCCAGGAGTTGGTAATGAATGGGGAGGCCTGGTCTGCTGTGGTTCATGGGGTTGCAAAGAGGCAGACACGACTAAGCAACTGAACTGACTGAACTACTTATAAGCCCTTGGCAAGTTACACAGTCTCCTGAGCATCAATGTCCTCAGCTGCAAATGGAACTATCAATAGTAACTACTCAAAAAGCGTTGCAAGGTTCAAATGAACATAGGTGTGTAGCATTCTTAGGAAAGCATAAGGCACATAGTAGATACTCTGTAAGTATTAGCTATGATGTTGTTGATGAATGTTCAAAGAATCAGAGGTAAAAATTACATGGCATATTCCTGAACATTCCAGGAAAGCAAACAGTTCAAACTGGTGGGAGCACAGAGGATAAATGTAATCAAAATGAGCTATGCTCACTTCTCCCCATTGTGGAGTATGCCAGAAATTGTACAGTATATCAACCACATAATATAACTGTTCGTGCGTGCTAAGTTGCTTCAGTCATGTCCAACTCTTTGTGACCCTGTAGACCGTAGCGCACCAGGCTCCTCTGTCCAAAGGATTCTCCAGGCAAGAATACTGAAGTGGGTTGCCATGCTCTCCTCCAGGGGATCTTCTGGACCCAGAGATCGAGCCCATGTCTCTTGTGTCTCCTGCACTGGTAGGTGGGTTCTTTACACTAGTGTCACCTGGGAAGCCCCACAATACAACAGAATACCCATTAAATCCTGTTTGTTCTTCAAGGGGTTGATGGTGGGTTTATGGCAGCATCCATTAGAGGGTGTGTATGAATTAGGGTAGCCAGGCTTACTGCAGGTAAAAAGATTTAAGAGCTAAAAGAAAGGTATAGAGGATCCCAGGGAGTGACAGGAATGGGCAACCAGGGCTGGGTGTGAGATAACTGGCCCATACCTTGGTCCTATATAGTAAGTCTATGAGCCCCAGAGTTCCAGGAGCGCTGGCGCGCAAAACTGCCTCCAGGGCACCATTTAGATGATCTGTAGTTCAAGGACTCAGAAAGCTAACTGCTGAAATGATAGAAATAAACTAATTTACAAAACAGTAACAGACTCACAGACTTAGAGAATGAGTTTATAGTTGGTGGGGTAAAGGGGAAGGGGAGGGGAACAGATAGTTTGGGAGTCTGGGATCGACATCTTCACCTGCTATATGGAAAATGGATAACCAACAAGGACCTACTGTATAGTACAAGGAACTCTGCTGGATGTTATGTGGCAGCCTGGATGGAAGGAAAATTTGCAGGAGAATGTATACGTGTGTGTATGACTGAGTCCCTTTGCTGTTCACTTGAAACTCTGGTCTGCTGTGGTTCATGGGGTTGCAAAGAGGCAGACACGACTAAGCAACTGAACTGACTGAACTACTTATAAGCCCTTGGCAAGTTACACAGTCTCCTGAGCATCAATGTCCTCAGCTGCAAATGGAACTATCAATAGTAACTACTCAAAAAGCGTTGCAAGGTTCAAATGAACATAGGTGTGTAGCATTCTTAGGAAAGCATAAGGCACATAGTAGATACTCTGTAAGTATTAGCTATGATGTTGTTGATGAATGTTCAAAGAATCAGAGGTAAAAATTACATGGCATATTCCTGAACATTCCAGGAAAAGCAAACAGTTCAAACTGGTGGGAGCACAGAGGATAAATGTAATCAAAATGAGCTATGCTCACTTCTCCCCATTGTGGAGTATGCCAGAAATTGTACAGTATATCAACCACATAATATAACTGTTCGTGCGTGCTAAGTTGCTTCAGTCATGTCCAACTCTTTGTGACCCTGTAGACCGTAGCGCACCAGGCTCCTCTGTCCAAAGGATTCTCCAGGCAAGAATACTGAAGTGGGTTGCCATGCTCTCCTCCAGGGGATCTTCTGGACCCAGAGATCGAGCCCATGTCTCTTGTGTCTCCTGCACTGGTAGGTGGGTTCTTTACACTAGTGTCACCTGGGAAGCCCCACAATACAACAGAATACCCATTAAATCCTGTTTGTTCTTCAAGGGGTTGATGGTGGGTTTATGGCAGCATCCATTAGAGGGTGTGTATGAATTAGGGTAGCCAGGCTTACTGCAGGTAAAAAGATTTAAGAGCTAAAAGAAAGGTATAGAGGATCCCAGGGAGTGACAGGAATGGGCAACCAGGGCTGGGTGTGAGATAACTGGCCCATACCTTGGTCCTATATAGTAAGTCTATGAGCCCCAGAGTTCCAGGAGCGCTGGCGCGCAAAACTGCCTCCAGGGCACCATTTAGATGATCTGTAGTTCAAGGACTCAGAAAGCTAACTGCTGAAATGATAGAAATAAACTAATTTACAAAACAGTAACAGACTCACAGACTTAGAGAATGAGTTTATAGTTGGTGGGGTAAAGGGGAAGGGGAGGGGAACAGATAGTTTGGGAGTCTGGGATCGACATCTTCACCTGCTATATGGAAAATGGATAACCAACAAGGACCTACTGTATAGTACAAGGAACTCTGCTGGATGTTATGTGGCAGCCTGGATGGAAGGAAAATTTGCAGGAGAATGTATACGTGTGTGTATGACTGAGTCCCTTTGCTGTTCACTTGAAACTGTCTCAACAACGTTAATTGGCTACACTCCAATGCAAAATTAAAAATTAAAAAAAAAAAAGAATTCTGTTTTGGTTGTGCACAGTCTGAGATGCCCAGCTGACAAACAGCTTTATATATTGAGGGGGGCAACTATCACAACAGTGTTAATCAGTTATGCTGTGTACTCAGTTGTGTCTGACTCTTGTGACCCCCTTGGACTATAGCCAGGCTCCTCTGTCCTTGGAATTTTCCAGGCAAGAATATTGGAGTGGGTTGCCATTTCCTTCTCCAATACAAAATAAAAAGGTTTTAAAAATAAAGTTAACACATAGTATAAGAAGCCTGAAAAAGAGAAAAGACTAACTGCAGCTTTTGGCCGGGGGTTGACCCTCCTGGATGGACTGCCCACCAGGTGAATGAAACTTTTAGTCTTGCCTGTGGCTCAGGTCAGGGGGCCATCCCATGAGTGTGACCTTTGGTACAGAGGAGCTTCAAGTCCAGGAATGCCAATGAAGGGGTTGATATGGAACTGATGGCCAGTGTGTTAGTTTATTAACAAGAGCTGGTTTTGCTTCTAACAGTGTGTGTGTGCTCACTCTGTTGTATTTGACTCTGTGACTCTGGACTGCAGCCTGCCAGGCTCCTCTGTCCATGGGGTTTCCTAGGCAAGAATATTGGAGAGGCTTGCCATTCTCTTCACTAGGGTATCTTCACGACCGAGGGATCAAACCCACATCTCCTGCTTGGCAGGTGGATTCTTTCCAATGAACCACCTGGGAAGACTTGCTTCTAACAAAGAAATAAGTAATCTATAAATGAAGGTCAAATGACTTTTTCCAGGTGTCAGGGCAAACCTCAAGGCACAATTTGGCCTAGAAGACAAACATTTTATCTTCAAAAATCTCAGCGGCACACAGATTGTCCTTCGGCAAGAGCGAATGACCAATCCAAATTGCTCAGAGATGCATCGTCTCCTCTAAATCAGCAAGATTCTTAAGCTCTGAAAAGCTCTCTGCTGTAGACTGACTGTTGTGTCTCCCTGGTATTCATATGCCGATACCTAATCCTCACTCTTGGAGAAGGCGATGGCGATGGTATTCGGAGGCTGGTCCTTTGGGAGGTGATTAGCTGTGAGGGTGAAACCCTCATGAATGGGATTAGCGTCCTTGTAAGAGATACCCCAGAGTGCTCTCTTACCCTCTTTCTGCCATGGGAGGATAGTGAGAAGAGGGCCATCTGTGACACAGAAGCAGGCTCTCCTCAGACACCAAATCTGCTGTTTTGATCTTGGACCTCTCAGCCTCTAGAACTGTGAGAAATAAACATTTGTTGTTCAAGCCACCCAGACTAGCAAGTTATGTTATGGCTGCCCAAACTGATGAAAACACTCTGTGTGTTTTCAGGACAGAATGTGACTGGAGTACTCTTGCATCCTTTCTGAAAGCCCTGGGCCACTCAGAAATCTGTGGCTGGCTGGCAGAGCACTTCCACTGAGACCTTCCCATTCCAGGCAGACGGGAATTCAGAAACAGCCTTCTCTCTTCTGCTTTCCTTCCATAGCTCTTATAAGGTTATCTGGGAATGCTAGTGGTAAAGAACCCTCCTGCCAAGGCAGGAGACATAGAGATGTGGGTTTGATCCCTGGGTCAGGAAGACTGCCTGAAGGAGGGCATGGCAACTCACTCCAGTGTTCTTACCTGGAGAATCCCATGGACAGAGGAGCCTGGAGGGCTACCATCTTAGGGTCGCAAAGAATTGGACACTACTGAAGTGACTTATCATGCACAGAAACTTCCCAAGTGTATAGGTTCGATTCCTGATTGGGGAACTAAGATCCCACATCCCATATGGTAGAGGAAAAAAAAAAAAAAAAAAAGAAGAAAAAAAAAGAGATGGTCTGGATTTCCAATCTTGCTTTATCTTAAACAACAAACTCCCCACCTCTGCCTGTTTCTGTAGAAGAATTTCGTGCTTATTGGCCTGCAGGTATTCTACTGAGCTGTTTTCATTTAACCAGCAGGATGTGTTTGCAGAGTGATCCAGTGCATCATTTAAAAGCCTTTATTAATCATCCCATGGTGCCATAAAATGACAGGCATTCGGTTCCCCAAAGCAAATACTGCAAACCAAGGACCTTAATGTAGAGGTGGAGTTAAATGATAATACCCAAGTGGCAAGTCCTTGGTGCATTTAGAGGATCACAAGATAAAAAGAGCTTCCGGTGCCTCTCTAATTGCTTTTAAATTTTTATTTATGGTCATATTAAGCAGTTCTCAGGAGGTTCGAGTCGTTTAAATTATGATGATTCTTTCTGAAGGCTTTTACCTGTAAGGAAATTGGGAATTAGTCCCTTTTCTGAGGAGACACGGGTGCCTGGGTTTTTCTTCACAGACATCTGTTCCTTCAAACTTGCTGAATGGAGAAGTTATTAGTGGTTCAAAACTTTCAGAATTTCCTGATAAACTTAAACTCAAATCGCCAGGCTCCCATCCTAGGATTTCTGATCAGCCGGTCTAAGGCACCCCTGGAAACTCATGTTTGGAACATGTTCCCACGTGATGCTGATGCTGAGGTCTTTGGAGCCATACTTTGAGAGCTACTGGTGTAGACCATGCGTGTTTGTGTGTGCTAAGTCGGTTCAAGTGTGTCTGACTCTTTGCAACTCTATGGACAGTAGCCCTCCAGGTTCCTCTGTCCATTGGGGATTTCCCAGGCAAGAATACTAGAGTGGGTTGCCGTTTCCTCCTCCAGGGCATCTTCCAGACCCAGGGATCGAACCTGTGTCTCCTGTGGCTCCTGCATTGCAGGTGGATTCTTTACTGCTGAGCCAAAGAGGAAGCCTGCGGTGTAGAATATACTATACTTTGAGCTAAATGCACGGGCTGTCATCGTTGGATAGGATTTCGGAGGATGTGGTCCTCCAACAAGTACCCTAGGTCCTCTGTTTTCTTTATTCCAGTAATAAGGGAGCACTCCTGTCTCCACACTATGATCTTCTATGCCTACAGATTAGATACTACTTATGGTAGAAAAAAAAAAAAGATACCGAGTGTCTGTTCCCATCATTACCATGGAAAAACATTTAATACATACCTAGAGCTGAGCCAAGTAATTGCATGATGATGTGAATCCAGCAACATTTTCCTTCAGGAAAATTAGAAGATAATTACATTTCATTTTCAAGCAAGTCTAGTGATCTTTTTTTTCCAATAAATTCACACTTCAGTATATTCCATTTTTGAGTAAGTGATGCTGGGAGGGATTGGGGCAGGAGGAGAAGGGGATGACAGAGGATAAGATGGCTGGATGGCCTCACTGACTCGATGGACGTGAGTCTGAGTGAACTCTGGGAGTTGGTGATGGGCAGGGAGGCCTGGCGTGCTGTGATTCATGGGGTTGCAAAGAGTTGGACACAACTGAATGACTGAACTGAACTGAACTGAAGCAATAACCATATATAAAAGGGCTTCCCCGGTGGCTCAGTGGTAAACAATCCACCTGTCAAGGCAGGAGCTGCAAGACTCAGTTTCAACCCTTGGATCAGGAAGATCCCTTTTAGTAGGAAGTAGCAACCTGTTCCAGTGTTCTTGCCTGGAAATTTCCATGGACAGAGGAGCCTGGTGGGCTACAGGCCATGGGATCGCAAAGAGTTGGGCATGACTGAGCGAGCACACAGGCACAGCTGTACACAATGCCATCAGTGATGTTGCAATAAATGTTTCCTTTATGCCTAAACTCTGGCAAACTTTGACATCACTTGATTTCATTCCAACTTATTTTTGTTTATCAATAGATTATGATTCTCCCTGAAAGAATTGTTCTTGAGCTTGAGCATTTCTAACATACACCTAAGGGTGTTCTCTCTGGGTAATTTCTTTTACATTTGCTCATTCTCAGTCTTAGGTAATTCACTTAATTTTCTACGTTGTTTGTACTGCAAGTCATTAATTTTTTAACCTTTTATTTTGAAATCATTTCAAACGTACAAGAAAGTGGCAAGAATGATACAAAGATCATCCATGTAACCCGCGTGCAGACTGGCCAGTGTTCACATTTTATCTTTCTCTCTCTCTTGCTCTCTGTCTGTATACACATACGTCACATATAAGTAAAATATGTACATATATATCTAATATCATTAATTACTCTATATAATAAACACACTTGGGCCGTTCAAGAATAAGTAGACATACTGTCCCATTACTCCTCTAGATATGAATATCTATTTCTTGAAAATAAGGATATTCTCTCACATAGGCACAGAGCATCAAAAAATCAACATTAATAAATTACCACCATCACATTCACACACTCAGTTCTAACTATACTATTATAATAATATCCTTTATAAATTGAGGTCCAATCTAGGAATACTAGTTGTATTTAGTTTCCATCTCTCTTTAGTTACTTTGCTGCTAAGTCGTTTCAGTCATGTCCAACTCTGTGGGACCCCATAGACGGCAGCCCCTCAGGCTCCGCCGTCCCTGGGATTCTCCAGGCAAGAACACTGGAGTGGGTTGCCATTTAGTTACTTTAACTCAGAAAAATTCTTCAGTCTTTCTTGGCATTTTATGTGCTTGTATTTTATGTATTTTTGAAGAGTACAGTACTATTTCCTGCAGCGGTCTTCAGCCTGAAGATTTTGGTTTGTCCTCATGGTTAGATTCAGGGTATGCTTCATGACAGAACATCACAGCAGTAATGCTGTATTCTTCCTGGAGTGTCATACGAGGAAGCACATGATGTCAATTTGCCCCAGTATGGATGCTGCAGAATTTCACCACTTGGCTATGATGATACCTGCCAGTATTGAGGGGCTGTTTATTAATAAGTGGTTAACAAGTATGTTAATAAGATATATGTTAACACTCTAAATATGCTGATGCTCATCAAATTATCACCAACTAGTTTTGGCATACAGCAATGACTTTTTTGCCCTGAATTGATTATTATCATTGTACTTGCCAAGTGGTAATTTCCTAACTCCATCATTAGAAATATTTTTACTTGAGGAGGCCTTACAAATAGCTGTGAAAAGAAGCAAAAAGCAAAGGAGAAAAGGAAAGATATACCCATTTGAATGCAGAGTTCCAAAGAAGAGCAAGAAGAGATAAGAAAGCCTTCCTCAGCAATCAATGCAAAGAAATAGAGAAAAAGAATACAATGGGAAAGACTAGAGATCTCTTCAAGAAAATTAGATACCAAGGGAATATTGTGCAAAGATGGGGTCTTTGGTATGGACAGAAATGGTATGGACCTGACAGAAACAGAAGATACTAAGAAGAGGTGGCAAGAATACACAGAAGAACAGTACAAAAAGATCTTCAAGACCCAGATAATCACAATGCTGTGATTACTCACCTAGAGCCAGACATTCC
>SJYC01020023.1:0-21843 GCA_006408675.1 Madoqua kirkii | reverse complement strand
ATGGTTGGATGGCGTCACCACCTCGATGGACATGCATTTGGGTGGACTCCAGGAGTTGGTGATGGACAGGGAGGCCTGGCATGCTGCAGTTCACAGGGTCGAGAAGAGTTGGACGCAACTGAGTGACTGAACTGAACACAACTGAGATCTTCTCTTCTGTTTTTTTTTAATCTACCTGTCATTTATCTATCTACAGAGATTTTAATAGGCAGATATATGGTTTTTTATCTTATTCAATGATTTATAATCCATTATTTTTATTACTTATTTCGAGACTTAAATTATCCCAGATTTGGCAAGTGGGAGTCATTCAAACTGGCTTTCATATTATCATTTTAGCACTTTCTTACTATCTAGCTCGGTAAGATACTCTAGACTCATTTTGGTTTCTTTTCCCAAGGCCCTGGAATTAGCCATTTCTCTAAAGAACTTGTTTCTCCTTAGTGAACCAAGATATGGATTCTAGGTGTGCTCATATGTGTATTCTAGGTGTGCTCATGTAGTTTGTGTGTGTTTGTGTGTGTGTTATGAATGTCTGTGTGCCCTCAAACTCTTAAGTTAAACTCTAAATCCCATTGTAGCAGTATTTGGAGATGGAGCCTAGAAGGTAATAATTAAGGTTAAACTAAGTTGTAAGGGTGGGGCCCTTATCTGATAGGGTTAGTGTCATTGTAAGAAGACTTCTTTCTTTCTCAATGTGCATACAGTAAGGAAAGTCCATGTGAGCACATATGGGAAAGGCAGCTGTCTGCAAGCCAAGCAGGGAGCTCTCACCAGGATCTGATCATAATGACTCCCTGACCTTGGACTTCCAGCCTCCAGAACTGGGAAAGAATGTTTCTGTTGTTTAAGCCATTCAGTTTGTGGTAATATGTTATGGTAACCCAAGCAGATGAATACATCTGATGTCTGTGTCTATGTCTTTATCTATATCTATTTATATCCATACCTAATTTGTATCTACTGCTATCAAAGGAAACAACTCATGTGTTTCCATCAATACTGCAGATTTCAATCCAGAATTTGTTCTGGTCTTCTCTTTTTTCATATTTGTAACTTTAATCTCCAATGGTGAAACCCAGCTTTCACTATCCTCCATATATTTAATTACTTGTTCACCCCACTGTGTGTAACCAATCCCCCAACCACATGGGCTAAGTCCTAAGTGCTGGCTCTTCTAACCACAACTAGGAGGGTTACCTCCTTGGCCCTGAACTAACCAATAATGTTAGCTGAATCCTCAGCCCCAGAAGGAAACTTCACTAAAGGTTTAAAAGTTTAAACAGAATTTGGCTAGCTACACACCTTAAAAATTATTTTTTAATCTTCACAATTTTAGTATAATATATAAATTCCAGTAGTCATGCTTTTTGTCTAATGTGAAATAATTCATCATTGTATTTTTCATTGTGAGGAAGATCAGTTTGAGGATATGGCAGTGATGATGAGATATATATTGGAAATATTTTTAATCTCATAAAATAGGTTCATTTAATAATTTTGATCTGACATTGAACACCAACTTAAAAATTAAGTGAAAATTAAAATTAGTTTGAATATATTAAGATAAGGAGTACCCATGGTCAGAAGAAATGGTCAGTGGTGAAAGATCAAATGATGAAAAAGTAACAATGCTTTCTTTCAAGCAGTTACCAAAACTTTCTTCCCATGCACAGAAAAATTATGCCTTCTCGTTAACAGTGGAGCAGTTGTGAAATCTGATAAAACTCTTATTCTGAACAAGTGTCATATTAGGTCAACAAGGCTGTAAAAAACTCATTTTACACAGCACAGTGATATAATTAGTTTATTCTATGTATCTGGGAATATATGGTAATAAAATCATGTTTAAATCCCATGTCTAGGACAAACCGGATTTGTCCTAATGGTCAGTTTATTCATCTCCAAGATTTTCTACGTCATACATGTAATTAAACATGTAAGTGCCATTGTACATACTGTCATATTTAGGCTTGGTCCCAAGACCTAAAATGCTTAAGATAAATATACACTTTGTATTCAACTGGACATTCTAACCACACTTCAGTCTGTTTTTTAATATTTTCCCCATATTGATCAAGTCACTTAATCAACCTTTATAAATACTTTTTAAAAATCCTCTTCATCTCAGAAATCCAAGGCATTTTTTGAAGCATGTAATCTGAAGGTGTGTGTGTAATGGCTCCATTTACTTAATTAAAATCCATGGGTTTATGGAAAATAAGAATTAGAAAATCAAACTAAAACTATGATGAGCCCTTTAGTTTACAGTCGAATTGAGAAAATAAGAAATAGATACAAAAGAAAAAATGAACTGTTAATGGAGCATCAGGCTGGTGAACTGAAGTCTTATCGCTGTTGAGAGAAATGTGACTTGGGGTAGTTTGGATTTCAAGCGACTGGGATATGAGGAAGATTGAAGCTTGAAAAGAGAGAGACGGGCTAAAGCAAAAGCAAAGAACTATCAGAGCAGAGGCTTTTATTAGGGAGTCTGAGGAAATAAGAGTAAAAATTTATGAAATTGAAAACCCATTTCACAGATTTACAGAACCATGTGCTTTTGACATATGATTAAAATCAAAGAGGAAAAGGAATTCCTTGGCAGTCCAGTGTGGTTAGGACTTGGCATTTTCACTGCACTGGCTTTCATCCCTGGTTGGGAAGGTAAGATCTCGTGAGCCACATGGCGTAACTTCTTTATCTTTCTTAGTTGATAAGTCCCTTCCTTTATCTTTCTTCTTAGTTGAGAGCTTCATTATATTCCTAACTTGTATTATTTTAGCATCAATCTTTTCCCTCAAAAGATGTTAAACTCTTTGAGGAAAGGGAATGTCATCTACTTTTTTGAATAACAATAATAACAGCAATATATATGAATTATTTCTAAACAACGGATCCAGTAAGTTTTGTAGACATTGCTCATTGAATCCTTCTAACAACTCTTTGAGACAGGTATTCTATCAGTCTGACTTTATAGATGTGGAATCTGAGCCTGATTAAGATTAATTTGCACAAGGTTGGTAATGAACAGAATATATGTTCAATCCAGGTCTGGTTTTCTCCAAAGCCTTTGTTCTATTCACCCAACTCAGCTGCTTCTGAGGGTAGACACTGAAAATTTTAGGTGTTCCCTAACAGTCATAGAGCTGAGTCCACTGATTTTTTTTAGGTCCCTTACTAGGCTCAAAAGTGAAGTGAAGTCACTCAGTTGTGTCCAACTCTGTGCGACCCCATGTACTGTAGCCCACCAGGCTCCTTGGTCCATGGGATTTTCCAGACGTGAATACTGGAGTGAATTGCCATTTCCTTCTCCAGGGGATCTTCCCAACCCAGGGATTGAAACTGGGATTCCCGCATTGTAGGCAGACGCTTTATCATCCAAGCTACCAGGGAAGCCTCATGCTCAGGAAGACTTAATAAGTGAAAAAGCATTGGCATTTTTTTGTTGTTGCAGTCAATGAAGTACTATAAGATATATTACATTTATCAGAAAAGAACCTTTGGAAGTCTTTATTTTTATAAGGCAGCTGCAAACATATTGAATCAGAGAATTTTCACATTTCATAAAATGTTCAGCATTCATTTTATTGTTTCTTCTTAATGATTTTGTCTTTATGAGCAAATATTTCCACAGCAGTAGTATTCCTAGTCACTTGGAATGCTTCTGTTCATCTGCACATCTTAAAGGGAAAATATTGGACATCTTTAATAATCACATAACTTCTGTTGAAGCTTTGAATGGTCACCAGTCAGGGGCAAGGAGGCCAGGGTTGGGGTCTGGGGGACCACGGAAAAAGTAGAAAACCTTGAAAAGATGCCTGACTTTTACTACTATGTTACTTTCTAATCTTAACTGTCACCCACGTGTTAGCAAACACTGGACTTGACAGAAAGGAAGACACCAGAGCTGTGTGGGGAAGAGAGAAAGCCATTTGCAAACACAGGACTGTTTGGCCGGAAGAACACCAGCTGAGAAATCAATGATGCCCACGTGTATTTAACTGAATGCAAGGAATTTAATCCTGAGGCATCTTGAGCTGGAGCTCACTCTCCGGTTTCCTGTTGGATTTGGCAGTGCCCTTTTGTATTATTGAGATGTGCCTTGGGAAGGGGAGTCCTTAGAGGAAAAGGGGCACCTCTTTCCCCACATCCAGGAGTTGCCATTAGCAAGACAAAGGCAAGACCCACAGTTCCAAAAGCCTTTCTCATATCTTCCTAAGGAGACTTTTCCCCTTTTCCCCCTTTCCTTTCTATTTTTTCCTTTTTTTGACATTTGCTCTAGATATGCTTACATTGTGCAGTGGCATGACAATTCTAGTCATGCATTAAAATCACTCTTCAGCCCTGTTGGACTTTTTGATCACAGGAATTTATTTTTAAAAAATCACTGCAGGGTCCAGAAATTCTAATTTAATTGGTCTGAAATGGGGTATTTTTAAGTTTTCCAACTGGTCACAATGTGCAGTGCAATGTGATTCTCAGCTCAGGGTTTGCAGGAGTCCACAGCAGCCACTTTGACTATTTCGAACAGCCTAAGGTCAGTCATATATTTCAGCCAGGATAAACTTCCCTGGGGTTAACACTGAGACTCTTTGCTCTTAAAAAAAAAAATGGTTGCTCATTCGTGTTTGATCTGAGAGCCCATGGGCTGTAGGCCACCAGGCTCCTCTGTTTAAGGGATTCCCCAAGCAAGAATACTAGAGTGGGTTACCATTTTCTTCTCCAGCAGATCTTCTCTACGCAGGGATTGAACCTGCGTCTCCTGCATTTCAGGTAGATTTTTTATTGTCTTAGCCCTCAGGGGCTGGAGCTAAATCAATGCCTTGTGGTAACAGCTTGTCATTTGCTAATGAAAAACTCCAATAAGCAGAGTTTCTAAACAAAATAAAAACGAGAAATTAATTAAATATTAATTTATAAATACCATTTTAAATAGAGAAAATCTTCAAGAACCTAGTTGATCATGGGAGAAGATAAAAGACACTTTCAGGTGAAAAAGTTGGAAAGCCATCTGATAAGGTTATCTTTTAAGCTGGCATTAAAACTAGTCTTCAAACACAGAGCAACAAATGAATGGAAAGCATACCAGAAAGGCGGTGGGTGCTAGGGGAGGCCAGAGTGGGGGGTTTACATTTGTCCTGGATAATGTGTGCTCAGAGATGCAAAGGGTGACCTGCGTAACTTTGTCCCTGAATTCACTTGCCTTCTCTCGCTTTAGGCAGTAACACACATCTCCCCATCACCCCATCTTGAGTCTATCAATTCCATTAGGACCAGACCCTTCAAGACCTGTCTGAGAAAAATCACAGAGGGAAGTACTAGAGATTATTTCTATTGTCTGCCAAGTTGGTCTCTTGCTATCATCCGGAAATGTTTAACATAAGTGAATCTTTAATTAACTTCAAAAAGTGCCTGTGCTTGGTCTCAGGTATGTAAACATGGCAGGACAAAAGTCACTAATGTTTGGCAAGGGGAGTTTTCAAAACATCAATTAGAAAGAGTTGGTATGCCCGATGAACACCCACCTTGATGGTAGAAAAGAAATTAGTGCAAATAGTGAGCATCCTTCTTACTCACCAAGCATTTGTTCATGATTATACACCAAGGAGGTGAAACCAAGCAGTTTTGGTTGTGTTTTCTTTTTTTTTTTTTTTGGTATATTTTATCTATTAATACATTGAAAGGATATTTACAGGGATTATGCTATGTGCCAAACACCGCTCTAGGCACTAGAAATAGAGAAGTGAGCAAAATAACTAAAGACTTCTTATCCCCCTGAAGCTTAGAGTCTAAAAGAACTGTAGAGCTTGGAAGTTACTGCTAGGCAAGAAAAGTATATGACAAAGCAATTGTTACTTGAAATTGCATTAAAACATTTGTAGTTCAGACTTTCAAAAAATTTTCTCATTTGAATATAGAACACTGAGGTATTCCTTTCAACTCTTAAGAGTATTTTTAATTCACAGTTTCCCATTCTCTGAACTGATTAAGTCAAAACCTAACTAAAAAAGGAAAACATACATTTATGTGTTATATTCTCCATCCTCAAGAGTTTACAATTCAGCACTTGCTAGCCAGGCGCTTGGGTCATTCCAGCAGAGCATATTTCATAAGAGAAGATAAGCAAGACAATGCCTGGCGTTTATGGCTTCAGGGAGAAAAGTTACGGACATAGAGAAAGAAAAGAAATCTTAGGAAACCTGAAAATGAGTTTGGAGAGTAGTAGAGTACTTTGGAGAGCATTGACATTCAAATCAGATACTTCCATGTAATAAATATTTGCTGAATATTTCGTTGGGTAGCTAGATTCCATAGATAAGCTGAAATTGTGTCTCTTAAGATGTTAGCACTTTGTGTGTGCAATTGTACTGTATAGGATACATTTCAGCTCTCATTTCCAGTTGGTAATCCCTTGAAAAAACTGGTATAATGTGTCCATGACTGAGTGTAAAATTATCTTGGGTAGAGCTTCTGTGAGAGTATTGAAGCAAATGCTAATTGTGCCACCTTCTTGGCTTGGGTGTTTTTCAAGGAACAGTTAGAAAGCCTTTAAGGCAGAGAAAGTGGCTGAGAGTCACAAAGCATTCTAGCAGCTGAAACCCTACACTCGAGATAAGAGATACCTGCCTAAAATACAGTGAAAAGCAGTCTTGAGACAAAGAATTAACGTGAAGAGGTGCAACGAACACGTCCTCTGAAAGCCCCACACCATTGCCACATTGTTCTGAGTACTTATAAAAAGCTTTCCAGCAGTACAGACTTTGGAAGGAAAACTGTTCATTTATAACGGGGTTTCTGTGAAGAATTATTAAGGAATGAACAGTGCTTTTTCTTAAGCCTCCTCCATTTAAAATTTTATGTTAAAATGAAAGGAAGTAGATACTTCAGGAACTGATGATTAAATAAGAAAAAATTTTAGTCATATAATAAATCATATTATGATGTCATAATAATAATACATATAATAATAAGTCATAATAACATATGTCATAGGCTTCCCTGGTGGCTCAGAGGTTAAAGCATCTGCCTCCGAAGCGGTTCGATCCCTGGGTCGGGAAGATCCCCTTGAGGAGGAAATGGCAATCCACTCCAGTATTCTTGCCTGGAGAATCCTATGGACGGAGAAGCCTTACAGTCCACGGGGTCGCAAAGTGTCGGACACGACTGAGCGACTTCACCTTCAACATATGTCATATAATAATAAAGGCATACAAATTGGTTAAAAAAAAGAGAGAGAGAGAAAGAAATAGTTTTTTTTAAGTGTTTACCCACAGAAACGTCAGACAAATGTAGCTCATCTCAGTGTTCACAAGTCAGTTCAACAAATATATACGCTAAGTCTCCTGAAGAATAATAAATACATAAGCTATGATCCCTTACATGAAAAAAAAAAGTGATGTTCATCATGGTAAAGCATGGAAGAAAGGATTGCCAGAGAAAATACAGGACATTAAATATTGTATGGGACATACTAAAAGCTTTTTGCTGTTTAGCTGAGATTCAACTATAACTGGACAGTCTGTATTTTTATTTGCTAAATCTGGCAACCCTAAAAGGGTACAACCAAATTCAAAAGAAAATCAGTAAAACCTTAAATTTTTTGAACATTTGAAGAAAATACTCAAGTAGACTCTCCCCAAGGTGCTAGGACTTGTGTCCCCTGTCCCCACATCCACACACTGAAGCTCTAACTCCCGATGTGACTATATTTGAACATAATACTTTTGGGAAATAATTAAGGTTAAATGAGGTCTTAAGGGTGGGGTGCTAATCTGCTTGAATTGGTGGCCTTATCATAGAAGAAAGAGAGGGAAATCTCTTTCTTCAAGCACATTACTGAGGAAGAGCCACTTGAATACTGAATAAGAGAGGACCTCCCACAAGCCAGAAAGAAATCACTCACTGTAACCCAGCCACGCTGGCACCCTGATCTCAAACTTCTAGCCTCCAGACTGTGAGAAAACAAATTTCTGTTGTTTAAGCCACCCAGTCTATGGTATTTTGTTATGACAGCCGACCTCACTAACACACGAGACCTATTGCACTTCCTCTCTGAAATAGTCATCACACTTGTAACTATAAAAACGTCAGGATTTTCTCTCCTGGCAGATCAAAATCTCCATGATGACTTGACTTCCTTGGCGGTCCAGTGGTCAAGACCTCACCTTCCAGTGCAGGGGGTGTGGGTTCAGTTCCTGGCTGGGGAGCTAAGATCCCATGTGCCTCTGTGGCCCCTAAAACAAAGCATGAAACAGAAACAATATTGTTAACAAACTTAATAAGGACTTTAAAAATGGCACACATTAAAAAAAAAAGAAATCTTAAAAAAACCCACAAATCTTCCTTAAGGCAGAAAGGGCAGAGAGGGGCCTAATTTCTCTTCTGCTGCTTGTTTCACTAATTGCACAGTGCCTTTGACTTGGAATAAGAGCTAAGTGGATGTCTGTTGATGAATACTGAATGAATTAAGTGACTAGAAAGGTAGACCAAAAGCTGTTTGCTATGGTGTTTTTCACTATAGTATTACTCATAACAATAAAACGTTGAGGATAATCTAATGTTCAAAAACTGACAAACGTTTAAGTAAATTAATCAAATTAATAATAGTGCAATCACATGACAATATATTGTGTATTCAGTGAATTCCTTCGTGGTCTAGTGGTCTAGTGTTTGGGCTCTGGGTTTGATTCCTGGCTGGGGAACTATGATCCTGAATGCTGCATGATACAGCAAAACTAAATAAATGAATGAAAGGGTCTCACAGATATTAGTTCTAACGGCATGGTAAAAGTCACACACAATTGTGTTAAAAATAGGATATTTGTGCATATGCATTGCTACTGTTGTGCTGTGCTCAGTTGTGTCCAACTCCTTGTGACCCCACGGACTATAACCCACCAGGCTCTTCTGTCCATGGACTTTTCCAGGCAAGAATCCTGGAGCAGGTTGCCATTTCCTACTCCAGGGGATCTTCCAGACCCAGGGATCGAATCTGCCTCTCTTGTATCTCCAGGATTAACAAGTGGATTCTTCATCATTGTGCCACCCAGGAAACCTCACCTACATGCATTACATACACACAAAGAAGGGAATGTTTGGAAGTGAGTGCAGTTGCTAACAGCGGCTGCCTTCAGGTAACAGGATTTGATGATTTTTCCATTTGCTTTTCTTTATTTTTCAAATTAGCTGCAAGAATCATAGATGCTTTTTAATCAGAAAGAAAAGCAGTAGTCATTTGACACAAGTTATATGGATTAGAAAGATAATCTTTGCAAAATGTTTATAGCAAGGAAAACAAAGCTTAAGTTGGTCAAAGTCATTGTTAGTGCAGTGCTCAGAAAAAAGAAAAAAAAATCAGACTCCACTGGGAAAACAGTGTTCATTGAGAAACATCACTGGGGACCTGTTAGTATAGGGAGGGCCATACTGCCGACCCGAGAAGTACTCCGTGCCAAGCGATTTGAGGCTTGTGTTTAGGTGATGGTCTTTCCTGTAGCATTACATTTTTGTACAGAAAACTGCAGTAATAGAACTTTAAGTGTGCTGGTTCTTTTAATTCTTTTATTTATTTATTATTTTTTTCTTTCTGGTCGTACCACACAGCATGCTGCACTTCCCCAACCTGGGATCAAATCCATGCCCTCAGAGTAACTTCCTTGTCTGAAGTCCCTAGTTTTCCAAAGTTTTTTTTTGTCAGTATCCCACATACTATTAAGGCTGACTTTGTGCTCGACTTTACCTGGATGACTTTATCACTAAGATAAAGATATCACTCTTCCACTAAGCAAACCTCTTCCATTTTATCTGTCTTTCAAAGGAATAATTCATTGATTTTATGACTGGAGGAGGACTTGTCCAAAGACTAAATCCCAACCCTACAACTTAGAGAGTTTTCAATTTTACTTTCAGAATGTTAATACCTTTGAGAGACTTGGCCAGAATCAAAAGATATAAGAACTACTGATGCACTTTTATCATATCAAAAATATTATTTAGAATATAATGCTTGACAAGAGTCCTGGAGTTGTATTTGCACTTCCTGGAATGAAGGATTCATGAATACGAAAACAAAATACACATTCTGCAATGAAAATAACTTGCACCTTAGTCTTGTATATAGTCTGTCTTATTTTTTGTTTTGGGAGTTGTTATTGTTTTCTAGGCACCTGACGATCTTTCTGCCCCCAAAAGATAAAGTGCTTACACACATACATTATATTCCTACGTTATTTTATTGATTTATTGTTACTAGTGAGACATCAAAGCAACAAATATTTACTGAATACCTACTAACTGAAAGGTATTGGCCTTGATATGGGGAATATGAGGATAAATGGAGATGAACCTCACTATCTCATCTGGAAATATCTTTAGCCTAGTGAGGGACACAGTCATGTAACCAGATCATGCCACAACATTAAGGGCTAAATAAAGAAAGCCATGTAGCAGGGCCCTGGAGCAGAAAGGAAAGGCCTCGTCAGGGGTGTCCCTGTTTCGTCTTGTCAGGAGTCTCTTTCTCAGCCCAGTAGAGAAGGAGCTATCGTTGGTGTTCAATCGCTCATGTCATGTTTGATCCTTTGAGACCCCATGGACTTCGGCACTTCAGGCTTCCCTGTCCTTCCCCATCTCCTGGAGCGTGCTCAAACTCATGTCCATTGAGTCGGTGATGCCACCCAACCATCTCATCCTCTGTCATCCTCTTCTCCTCCCACCCTCAGTCTTTCCCAGCATCAGGGTCTCTTCTAATGAGTCAGTCCTTTGCATGAGGTGGCCAAAGTGTGGCACATCACCTTCAGCATCAGTCCTTCCAATGAGCACTCAGGGCTAATCGCCTTCAGAATGGACTGGTTGGATCTCCTTGCAGTCCAAGGGACTCTCAAGAGTCTTCTTCAACACCACAGTTCAAAAGCATCAATTCTTTGGCACTCAGATTTCATTATGGTCCAACTCTCACAGCCATACATGACCACTGGAAAAACCATAGCCTTGACTAGATGGACCTTTATGGACAAAGTAATATCTCTACACCCTGAAATTTCCAAGATAATACGTCGAAATCAGCATCACATCCCAGAGGGAAAGGCAGAGATTGGTATCACCCTCAAAGACTTAGAGTCTGAATGGATCCTGGTTTCCATCAGCGTCATTAAATTCACCAGTCACGAAATGAATGTGGACACAATGACTCAGCCAGTTGATCCTGGTCAACTAAACATCACCCCACTGACTAACCAGGTCTTGGAAAATATGTTCCTGGACGGAGAGAATTCATGTGAGAAACAACTGTTTATGAGTGGCATAAGGAATAGCGTGTCATAGACGCTGTTGGTGCCCTGCCAAGATCCCCTTTTTCTAGGGCAGTGCACTCACCCTGCAGCTACTATGAGTTTGTCTGCTAAAGGCTGCTCTCTTACCTGGAAGATTGTCTTGCACCAAATGGGAATTATCTCTCCTGAAAGGTAATATAACCCCACCCACTCCCAGCCCCTGACCCGGAGCAGCTTGTAGTCAACACCTGATTGACGTGGTGTACCCACGTACAGGCTGGCCGGAGTACATCGTGCAGATGGGATCAGACTGAAAGAGTTCCCTTGAGACTACATCCTTGTTTAGCTCTTGCCCTTCTCTATCTTCCTTTCCTCTCTTTCCTCTGAGACAAATCCCTCAGTCAATCATATGCACCAAAATTTCTGCCTCAGGCTCTTCTGCTAGGGAACATAACCCAAGAGAGAACCTTGTCTAGTTCTGGTGTCCAACAACTTTCCAGAGGAGACAGTGGATGATGTAGGACTTAAAATATTAAAAAGTAAAATAGAAATCAGAAACGGACTTTAGTTAACATCTTGATTTTGACATTCCTGTGCTTAAGCTACTTCCACTGAGAAAGACAATGATGATAAAATTTTCAATGATGATAAAATTCCAATTGGCATTCGTTATGGTAATCTGGAATTTATTTTTCAGTGAACGCAGTAAAACTCATTTTGTAAAGTCATCTCTCGACATGAAGAGGAAAATGGTTCCTTCTTTTTGTCTTTTTCCCTGTCTCCTTCTCTCTTTCAGAGCTCACCCTCTGGGTCGTATCTGAATCTCACTCAGTTTTGTCTGGAAAGATGAGAGCAGGATATCCTTCTGAGCAGAGAAGTGAGGAAACTGCTGTCTTTCTGAGGGGACGGTGATAGGGGTAGATTTTCCAAGTATAGGCAACAAGTGGATGAACTGTCTGTAGAAAATTTAAAATAGTGGCAAAAATCAGCTAAAAGTTAGTGTGCTTTTTATTATTATCACATGAAGACAATGCTAAAAAATGGTAGTCTTAATGTTCACTCCACTCCCAACTCCTGCTTGTCACTGAAGAGAATTCCAATATCTCTTTGGGGAAATCCCTGGGTAACCAGCCCTTCTACTAAGTTTGGGGTCCCAGCAGCTTCCAGCACCACTTTAGGAGTGGCTGGAAGCAGGGATTTAGAATGACTTGTCCTAAAAGAACCTAGAAGAACAAAAATCAAACACTTTCTACAAGTCAGGAGTTTGCCTTCTGTGGGGTCTGAGAAAAGAGATGATCCTAACCTGTGCTGGCAAACATTTAAAGTCCCTGATTCTGGCAGGGAAAGTCAAAAGATCAACTGCTGATTCCTAGAGATTTGGGGGTAGTAAGTAACTTGCTTTTATTTTGTCAGTAAAAATTTTTGAAAAAGATAATTAAGGGACTTTCCCAGAGGCCCGGGGTTAAGATTCCTTGGTTCCACAGCACGGGGTGTGGATTCGATCCCTGACTAGGGAATTAAGGTCCCACATGCTTCACAGTGTGTGCTACAAGGTGTAGCAAAATAAAGTTCATTGACAGAGGAATGGATAAAGAAAATGGGACACACTTATACAATGGAATCATACTCAGCCATTAGGAAGAATGGAATAATGTCATTTGCAGCTACACGGACGGCCCTAGAGAGTATCATATTGAGTGAAGTAAGACAGAGAGGGAGAAATATGTGTGGCACCCCCTTATATGTGGAGTCTAAAAAGAAATGATGCAAATGAACTTACAAAACAGAGAGAGACTCACAGACTTAGAGAACGGACTTAATTGTTGCCTGTGCGTACTGCCACATTTAAAATGGATAACCAGCAAGAACCTACTATATAGCACACAGAACTCTGCTCAGTGTTATGTGGCAGTCTGGATGGGAGAGCAATCTGGGGGAGAATGGATACACGTATATGCAGGGCTGAGCTCTTTTGCCTTTCCGGAAACTATCACAACATTGTTAATCGGTTATACCCCAACACAAAATAAAAAGTTTTAAAAAAAAAGATACAATTCTAAACAACTACAGACTTCTTATTTAGCAAGCTTACAAGTCTATGAGTTTTAAAACTTTGCAACTTACTTGCAAAGCTTTAAAAATGTGTGGAATAAACAGTCTCTCATCTGCATTAGTCATCAGAATGAGATAGAAAATGAAGAAGGAACAAATGCATTACTGTGTAAACCTTGAATTTTATTATGATCTAATTTGGCACAGTACTGTTGTTGATCAAGAGACGTTGAAATAACATGGACTATGTTTTATGTTTTGGGTAACTTTTTCATACATGAACCTTCTTCAGGAGCCTAGGAGTAAGAACAAAGGGAAATTAAAACGCTGCTTGGCAGAACTTAGTACTTTTTAGTTGACGTATAGCTGATTTATATGATTGCGTCAGATTGTAGCATAAGTGGTTCAGTATTTTTACAGATTATACTCCATTAAATATTAGTACAAGGTAATGGCTGTAGTTCCTTGTGCTACACAACATATCCTTGTTGCTTATCTACTTTGTACATAGTACTTTGTGTCTCTTATCTCTATACCCCTAGCTTTCCCTTCCTCCCTTCTCTCTCCCCTCTAGTAAATACCAGTTTGTTTTCTATACCTTTTCGTCTTTTTCTGTTTTGCATATATATTCATATGTATTATTTTTTAGGTTCTGCATGTAAGTGACGTCATATAGTATTTGTCTTTCTGATTTTCTCACTACACATATTCTCTAGCTCCATCCACATTGCTGCAATGCAGAATTTCATTCCTTTTTTTTACAGCTGAGTAATAGTCCATTGCTATTATCTTCTTCTTTATCTGTTCATCTGTTGACTGACACTTAGATTGCTTCCATGTCATGGCTATTATAAACAGTGCTTCTGTGAACATTGGAGGTGTGTGTAACTTTTCAAATTGATGTTTTCATTTTTTCTCGATCTATGGAATCTCCATAAGCTTCCATAGTGTTTTCCATAGTGGCTGCACCACTATGGAAATTTACATTCCCACCAACAGTGTAGGAAGGTTCCCTTCTCTCCACAGCCCTACCATCATTTGTTATTTGTAGACCTTTTTTGCCGCTGCTTGAGTAGGTTTTTACTACAGAGCATAATGCCCTGGAAATCCATCAAGCTGTTGGTGGATAATTAGTTTATTTGTTTGTTTGTTTTTAATGAGTGAGTAGTATTCAGTTGTGAGGCTATCTTATCCCCTTCTGGTTGCTATAACAACAGTTCATAGATTACAGTTTTATAAACAACAAAAATTTGTTTCATACAGAGCATAATGCCCTGGAAATCCATCAAGCTGTTGGTGGATAATTAGTTTATTTCTTTGTTTGTTTTTAATGAGTGAGTAGTATTCAGTTGTGAGGCTATCTTATCCCCTTCTGGTTGCTATAACAACAGTTCATAGATTACAGTTTTATAAACAACAAAAATTTGTTTCTCATAGGAACTCTCAGTCACCGGGCCCTCCCTTTTGCCCAGTGAGCTTCTTGTTGCTGCAGAGAACAGCATTGTTCCCTACCCTCCATCACCCTTTAGGTTATGGATGAAACAGAACCCAGAAGCAGATCAAAATGTAAGGGTCTAGTACAGAGACAAAGGCAATTTATCACCCCAGTCTACAAGGGAAGAGACAAATTTTAGGCAGGGATCTAAAACGAGATCTGAGAAATAGATAAAGAGGTAATCTAGAGGGCAATGAAGAGGATAGATTAATAAAGTGAGACTGAGATACTAGTAGGTCAGGGAACAGATCAGGACTAGTCTTAGAAGGGTCAAGTTCCTTTCCAGAGACTTTCTGGAGACAGATATTGTGGGATAGAAATAGTTGAGGCAAAAGTTGCTTTCTTCAGAGTACCCAGATGCTCATTTCTTCTCACAGAATCTCCCAGAAAGAGTTTCCCTTTCCTGGTACAAGACTTGGAAAAACTTTCCTTAAATGATGTTCAAAATTGGGCTTTGTTTTTATACACTTTATGCCAAAATTTATCTAAACTCTTCAAACTTCATCTCAGTGCCCATCCGCCCCTATCACTGGGGCATGAGAAGACACCGGCCATTATGACTTACATGTGTCTATTTTCACTACCAACATATTTAAAACAGGTATAATTTTTCAAAGGGCAGGTTTTCAGTCCAAATATGATTTTGGAAAAGGGAATATGGACACAGAGGTGTGAAAGAGACATACTAGGCCAAGATGAAAACTAACAGTATCATTTTAGTGTGCTTATTACCGAGTCATAATAAGAAAAATAGCAATAGTTTTGAGGATCAACAGAGGTTTTTTTGTTGTTGTTGTTTTTTTCCAAAAATGGTGCTAGGGTATGGTATAAGGAGATAGACTGGAATTGTATGAAACCATGCAGAAATTCTTGTTCTGTCATTTAGTAGTTCCATTACCTGGCGAAAATGACACATAGGTCTCATCTTCAACAAAATGAAAGCAATCATGATACCTATCTTGTAAAGTCCTTATTGGCATGAGATGAGATATAGTGCATGTAAGTTGCTTAGCACGATGTCTTCATAAACTTGGCACACGCTACAGGTCACTTTTCTTTTTTTGCATCTAACCTGTGATCCCATCACTTCTGTTGAGTCTTCTCCACCCATTTGCTGCCCTTCATCCATGCTGCTGGCTAGGTGCCCTCTTCTCTTCCTCTGGACCCCCTACACGTTTGTAACAAAAGTTACTATAATCACCATGTGTTTTTCAACTGAGCATTGCTTCTATTAATTAAAATAACATATTTATACAGAATGCTTAGTAAAATCATGGATCAGATTCATCACTAGCTTTTCTTTCTTAATTTTATTTATTTTTTGCCACACACTACAGCACATGGGATCTTAGTTCCCCAACCGTGGGATCGCATTCGTGCCCCCTGCATTGGGAGCACGGAGTCTTAACCACTGGACGGACTAGTTTTCAACTCTTGCAGTTTCCCTATTGCCCACTAGGTTTGCCACTGAACAGTTGATTCAAATTTACTTTATTGGACTCAGCGTTCATGTTTATTTTACAGTGTTTATCTTTATTCCCAATTATTCTAACCCACAGAAAGAAAGCAAGGCCCTTAATAAAATGGAGCATGAAGTTTCAATTTTCACATGAGTCACACTTGTGAATAGTACTTCTTTTGTCTTGGGCTCAGCGCATGCTGCAAATCAGAAAAGGATGGGAAGAGCTGTGAGCATGTAAGCAGCTGGAGCACAGTGTTAAGCTGATAGCATGGAAGAATCTGAAGCTCTTTTTTTTTTCCCTTAGGTCTCTGTAGAGAATAAAACTAGGAAGAATCATTTTACACCCATGGGAAGGATTGACTGGTTTATAAACATGATAAACCTTTGTTAATGCTGGTGCTTTAACCTACTGAGCGCCTTTCAGCAGTGGATTCCAAAGCACTTCACTGACAGTAAACCCCAGGACCCTCGGGATGGAGGCTTTATTTCCATTTCATTGTCGGGGAAATAGATGCACGGAGTGACTTGCTGGAAAGCATAGGAGAAGTCTCAATCAGGCTTACGTCTCAAGGACTCAAACCGAAGCTAACCGCTAGTCTACCCTTCTCCTCACACATGCATTTCGTAAAAGGAAAACAATGATTTTGAATGGATACAAGTGAAGCATAAAGATAGGTCCCTTTCCACCTGTTTTAACAAGTTTTTGAAGTTTTGCCTGCTTTTACGTTGGCAGGATTTTCAGATGATTAGCTCTGAGTGTCTTTTGTTTAAAGCATCTCGTGTAGGGGATGAGCAAGATCGGATGATCAAGGATCTTTTCACTGCTTAGTCACTGGTTCATGTTCTGTCTAGTTGGGTGGTGATCCGCAGGGAGAGAGGCAAATATAGTGACCACCTTAACCTTGTGTTTGGGTGGGGAGAGTGGTTTCAAAATGAAAAAATTACAGAATTAAGGGTAAGTTGTTTGTATTCTATGCAGAAGAATTCTGTGAATGCCTACAGACACTGGCAGAAAAGTACAGAAGGGAATAATTTTAGAAACAGAAAATCCTGTTCCTTTCAGAAAAATAAACAAAAAATGTAGGGCAAGAACACTGGAAGAAGGGGCAAGAGAGAAAGGCAGAGATAGAGAAATGAAAAGTGAAATCAGCAAGGCTGATGCCGCCAATACTAATTTGTAAACAGATTTCAGCAGAGTTTTTTAATCTCTCTGGACCAGAAGGGTTAAAGGGAAAACCAGGTGACACTGAGCTGCTGGGAAAGCAACTTTGTCACACCAGTGTTCTAGAGAACAAGATAAAATATATTTCTAGTTTCTAAATGGGAATTTGCATCTATTTAACTGTCTAGTAAAAGAGTGAAGTGAAGGAATTGGGCTCTGAAATCACTGCAGATGGTGACTGCAGCCAAGAAATTAGAAGATGCTGCTCCTTGGAAGAAAAGCTATGACCAACCTGAACAGTGTATTAAAAGCAGAGACATCACTTTGCCAACAAAGGTCCATATAGTCATGTGAGAGTTGGACCATAAAGAAGACTGAACACCAAAGAACTGATGCCTTCAAACTGTGGTGCTGGAGAGGACTCTTGAGAGTCTGTTTGACAGTAAAGAGATTACACTCAGTTCACTTCAGTTGCTTAGTCTTGTCCGACTCTTTGCAACCCCATGAATTGCAGCACGTCAGGCCTCCCTGTCCATCACCAATTCCCAGAGTTCACTCAGACTCACGTCCATCAAGTCAGTGATGCCATCCAGCCATCTCATCCTCTGTCATCCCCTTCTCCTCCTGCCCCCATTCCCTCCCAGCATCACAGTCTTTTCCAATGAGTCAACTCTTCGCATGAGATGGCCAAAGTACTGGAGTTTCAGCTTTAGCATCATTCCCTCCAAAGAAATACCAGGGCTGATCTCTTTCAGAATGGACTGGTTGGATCTCCTTGCAGTCCAAGGGACTCTCAAGAGTCTTCTCCAACACCACAGTTCAAAAGCATCAATTTTTCAGCGCCCAGCTTTCTTCATAGTCCAACTCTCACATTCATACATGACCACTGGAAAAAATCATAGCATTGACTAGATGGACCTTAGCTGGCAAAGTAATGTCTCTGCTTTTGAATATGCTATCTAGGTTGGTCATAACTTTCCTTCCAAGGAGTAAGTGTCTTTTAATTTCATGGCTGCAATCACCATCTGCAGTGATTTTTGGAGCCCCTCAAAATAAAGTCTGACACTGTTTCCACTGTTTCCCCATCTATTTCCCATGTAGTCAGTCCTAAAGGAAATCAGTCTGAATATTTATTGGAAAGACTGATGCTAAAGCTGAAACTCTAATCCTTTGGCCACCTGATGTGAAGAGCTGACTCACTGGGAAAGACCCTGATACTGGGAAAGATTGAAAGCAGGAGGAGAAGGGGACAACAGAGGATGAGATGATTGGATGGCATCATTGACTCAATGGACATGAGTTTGAGCAAACTCAGGGAGACAGTGAAGGATAGGGAAGCCTGGTGTGCTGCAATCCATGGGGTCACAAAAAGTTGGAGCAGCCGAACAACAACAAAGAGTGAAATAAGTCAGAAAGAAAAAAAAATATTGTATATTAATGCACATATATGGAATTTAGAAAAATGGCACTGATGAACCTATCTGCAGAGCAGGAATACAGATGTAAATGTAGAGGACACACTTGTGGGCACAGTTGGGGAAGGAGAGGGTGAGATAGATTAGGAGAGCGGCATTGACTATATACACTACCAAGTGGAAAATAGCTGGTAGGTAGCTGCTGTATAGCACAGGCAACCCAGCTTGGTGCTCTGTGATGACCTAGATGGCTGGGATTTGGAGGGTGGGGGTGAGGGGTGAGGCTCAAGAGGAAGGAGACATATATATACATAGATCTGATTCACACTGTATAGCAAAACCAACATAAGATTGTAAAGCAATTATGCTTCAATTAAAAATAAAAATAATAAAAAATTGTCTAGTATAGGTGCATTAGATCAAAAAAGTAACTGTAAATCATCATTCACATAAAAGCAACATTTAAACTATCAAGACCCTAAACATGGAGTAATAAATAAACACCATTACTCACGCCATGCACACTGCATTAATAAAAGCTCCTCTAATACTCCCACCCTATCCCACCCTCAAATGCACAAAAACATTTTGAGACAACTCCTAGTCTGGATCCAGTCTTCATCATCACATGCTGACAGGCCACCCCTATTTCTTCTTTTCTCCCTTGCAGTTTGTAAAATCTGGGAACAGGAAGTGATATTTACTCCTTGGTGTTGAGAACAATGACAGACAGTGAGGATATACTCGACTCTAAATACTGACCACAGCAAACGAGGCACTCCCATAGGAACTCTTACAAAGCTGGTGCTTTCATTTTTGAATGTCTAGATGATTTCCTTGTAATTTTTTAAAAATTAAGAATGAATTGGCATTTGGGTTAAAGGAGAAATGAGCCCCATAGAACTAGAAGAGTCCATGGGACCCTTGTCCAGATAAATGCAGGGTTTTGAGTCTGGCAGAAGTGGGTGAGTCTGTGAGTCAGTGAAAGTCACTCAGTCATGTCTGACTCTTTGTGACCCCATGGACTGTAGCCCTTCAGGCTCCTCTGTCCATGGGATTCTCCAGGCAAGAATACTAGAGTGGGTTGCCATGCCCTCCTCCAGGGGATCTTCCCAACTGAGGGAGCCAACAGAGGCCTTCCGCATTGCAGGCAAATTCTTTACCATCTGAGCCACCAAGGAAGACCAGGAGAAGGTGGAAGTGGGTAGGGGGAGATGATTTGATCATGCTTTCACTCAAGGGACCTTGTAGATAAAATGAGTGAAACATGATTTTTCAGTCACGATTTTATAGGCTACCCAGTTGTGATGTAAAACATTTGTGCTGGCATTACCATACAACCTACGTGTTTAGGGTTAAAGTTTCCTTTTCATTCAGAAGAAAAGGAAAATAGCAATGTTTGAGACAGAGCTTCTGTAGCAGTTTGGCTGCTCTCTTCCGCATGACCTTCTTTTTGGAAAAAGTCATATAGAGTCATGGTTACTATCCTTGTTTAATAGTACTTTAAATGACCCAGCATAGAAACAGATGAAACATTATCTTATTGGTGTACTTCTTTTATATAATTAATTTGTAATATTAAGTTACTGCATAATCAATCACTGAGCACAACTAGTATTTTGATTTAGAAAATAATTTGAAATAAGTCTCACCATTTCATTTTTCACTGTATTTTGCTTAAGTTGCAGAGTACTGAGAAAAATTTTAATCAATCATTCAAGTAGTTACAAATGATGCAATTCCTACACAGCTCTCCTTGCAATACTAACATACTTTTAAAAAAAATGAGTAGCATTTCATTTAAAAAACTGAGTTAGCATTAATATATAACAACTGTTCATTCTTTCTCATAAATACAAAAGTCAGAAGAAAATCACCCAACATCTTTGCAGTAAGAATTCCCAATTTTTACTGAACAAAATAACTTGTCATGAATTTTTGCACAATTGTGCAGTTATCCTGGGAACAGAGCTTGTTCTGAGCAGATTCCCAGGCCTGACCTGGAATTCAGTTGGGCTCGACATTCACATAACCCTGTCATGTAATTTTACATGAGTACACTGGAGCAGGCCTGAATTTTTAAAGGAGCATTTAAGCACCATTACATTGCTAATAGATGGCACATTTAGGAGAAGGAAATATATTTTCAGAGAAGGCAGAAGAGATCGTTATCTTGAATCTACACAAAAATGAGTTAATCTGAGGACATCAGTGATGTCAAAAGTGTTAAATGTAGGATACAGCATATTGAACACACATGCCATTTCCATTGACTTTTCAGATGGTAAATATATATATATAAGTCTAGAACAAAATTCAGATCAAACATTTAAAGCTCCTCAAAGCACACTACAGAGCCCCTCTGGTAGCCGGCACAGTGCCTGGTGCAGAATCAGCGGTCAGTCCTTGTTGACTGGATAATGGATTCTAGTTGGAAAATTCACTGGTATAATGTAGCAAATGCTTCTCAAAACTCTCTTGGCCTCTCAAGGGGAGGTGGAAGAGAAAACTAAGTCATTCCAAAGTTATTTGTCTTCAGTACTTAACCACCTCTGAAGTTTATTTTTCGCGGCTACTTTATGATGGAAGCTTTTAGAAGTGTCACTGTAGGTCTGCAAAAGAGGTATTGTCCCGCGATCATAGCTCAAAAATCAAAGCAAAATAATGCTTATTGAGGTCTGTTAAGGAGCCAGGTGAGGAATTAAGGTCCAAAACCTGGACCACAGGGCCCCCAAAGCCATGCTTCCCCTTCTGCATCTCTTTGTCTTTGGCATTCTCCACCTCTCACTCTAACTCCTACCTTCCCCGCGATGTGAAAACATTACACGCCATTTAAAACCTGTTTGGATCTGGGAGTTTAAAAAAGCCACCATATCTAGAATTTGCTCTTGATCACATATTAAAAAATTGAAATAATAATTATATACACTAATAGATACAGCATGTAATAAAAATATAAATATATAATGTATTTTATCTATACAGCATGT